>QEPC01015557.1:40707-104889 GCA_003113815.1 Sphenodon punctatus
TTAATAATAATAATAATAATAATAATAATAATAATAACTAGACAGGGAGAATAACACCACGGACAGGGGGGCACACATACCCTCCAGGGCTGGGGGGGCTCCAAGGGGTCCCAAGGACAGGACAGGCAGCCATGGACTGCAACATTGTAGCACAATGGAGCGAGGCATGGGGTGTGGACCTGGCACAGGTTCAGAAAACAATAGTGCACACAGAATGGCTAATCAGGCCACCAAGGCCATGGTGTTGCAAACAGGGAGGGGGAGGCAGTGATGGCCAATGGCTTGCAGCTGCACAAGGAGCGCACAGCAGGAATGAGGCCCCATGCGCCAGCTGCAGGTGCACTCAACGCATGCCCACGGACACCTGCACCACATTGGGGGGCCCGCCCAGCTGGGAGCTGGGCCCCGGCCCACCCGGCCATCAGAGGGCCATCATAAATGTCCCCCAACCCCCGGGGCCCCCACCACCATGGAGCGGGACGGGGAAGCCGCCTACTGGATGTTCCTCGCACTCGCAGCCGAGTGGTTCTGTGACTACACCGAGCAGCTGCGCCTCCTTACCGCGGACCTGCAGCTGGCTGCCTGCCTGCGGGTTACCCTGGCCTGGAGGCCTGCAAAGGCCCACAGGGCCCACCATGGCTTCAGGAGAGCCCTTGCCCCGTTCAGGGTGCAGAGACTTTCCGGGGAAGACTGGCAGGCTGTGAGCCGGGGCCGAACCCAGCCTGCGGTACTCCGCGAGGCAGCCGGGTGCCTCCTGTGGGCCGGGCGACTCCTGTGCACCTCCTCCATGTGCCGGGCAGCCCTGCTCACTATGCCCATTGACAGGTGGATATGGGTCGTTGAGCAGGCACAGGGTTGGTGGGCCAAGGCGGTGGCCCAGTGGGATGAGGCAGCCTGGAGGACCCACTTTAGGATGGACAAGCTCACCCTGCTCTGGCTCGCTGACCTCCTTACGCCCTGGCTGGAGTGACAGCACACCCCCATGAGGACCCCCATCCCCATGGTCCAGTGGGTGACAATAGGGGTCTGGGCCCTGGCAATGCCCGACTCCTGCTGGTCCGTGTCCCAGCACTTCGGGGTAGGCCTGAGCACCGTTGCCTGTATCCTCCAGGATGCGTGAGAGGTTGTGGAGGGCGTGCTCCTGGACAGAACGATCCAGCTGGTGGACCAGGGGGCTGTGATAGCAGGATTCATGGCCAGAGGCTTTCCCAACTGCATGGGAGCCATGGACAGCACCCACATAGAGATCCTCCGCCCCTCCGCTGTGGAGGCTGCAGAGTATGTGAACAGGCATGGGTATCACTCCCTGCAGCTGCAGGCGGTTGTGGATCACCAGGGCCGGTTCATAGACATCTTCATGGGCAACTATGGCTGCAGTCACGATGCCCGGATCATGACCATCTCCCCCTTCTATGCCCGGATGTTCCGGGGGAATTTCGCTGACATGGGAATGACCTGGATCGAGGGGTGCCAATGCCCCCCTGTATCCTGGGCGACCCTGCCTACCTCCTCACTCGGTGGTTAATGAAGGTCTACCCAGTAGCATGCACCCCTGAAGAGGTGCTATACAATACCCGCCTGTGCTTCAGCAGGACCGTGGTGGAGTGAGTCTTTGGGACCCTCAAGCAGCGCTGGAGGAGCCTCGCTGGCCGACTAGACTACACTGTGGAGACCTCGGCACTGGTGATAAGTGCCTGCTGTGTGCTCCACAATGTCTACGAGACCGAAGGGGCAGCTCTGGAATACCCCGAGTCCAACCAGGCCCCTGGCCCGGTACCCCTGTACGTGAATGCTGAGAACCCCAGGGAGTACCATTATGCCAAGCGCATCTGGGATGCCCTGGCCAGGCATATCACCTGGGAGGCCGAGGTGTGAGGGCTTCCCCTCCCCAGTCCACCCATGGGGGTTCCCTGGGCTGGCCCCTGCATGGGTGGGGGTCGCCCCCCCTGTCACCCACATATGGGCCCGGGAGGCAATATGGTGCAAACACACTTTATTTGACCCACGTATACATGTGCCCCCGACCCCTCTCCCTCCACCCCAGTTGTGCCCCGCCCCCTATAGTGCCCCCCTCACACCACCCTCCCCCTCCCACCCCATTCCCCCCATCTCCCACGTTTCCTGTATCAGCCCTGTGAGCACCCGGTGTTGACCATGGATCCCTGTGAGCTCCCCCTACCCCCCACTGTCCGTGTTCCCAGCAGTGTCCTGGGCCACCTCCTGGTCCATCAGGGGGGGCAGTGGTTGGGGGGAGGTCAGGGCCTGGACCCGGGGTGCCCCTTTTAGCAGCTGCACCCTCTGGAGGGCAGGGGGGACCGGAAGGCGGATGCACGTCCCCTGAGGGCATGGGGGTGGCTGGGGCAGCAGGGCAGGGGATGGGGGTGCTGAGGGGCACGGCATGGGGACCTGGGCAGGCAGGGTGCCCAGAGGGGCAGCTGCCATCACATAGACACACATGGTGCCCGTGTTCAGGAGCAGGGAGGTCCCAATATCATGGGACCTGTCCATCTTTGCAGAGTGCTCCTGAACCATGCCTGTGATGGCCTTCTCCAGCCGCTCGAGCGCTTCCACCTGCCTGCTGTGCTCCCGGCGCTCCCGCCTCCGCTCCAGGCACACCTTGGCCTGGAGGCTCTTGTCCCGCACCTCCACCCACTCCAGGGACCGCTCGATGGCTGTCTCCATCCCGTCCACAACCGCTATCATCCTCTCCCCCTGTTCCGTCGAGGTCCGGACAATATCCTCTGCCTAGTCTTCCCTCTGCTGGTGGACCCACGCCTGGTGCTCCCTCATGCACTGTGCTGGGGGCCCCTTCCCACCTTGCCTTTGGGAAGCTGGGGTTGGGACTGGTCTGTCCATCCCCCCCTTGGCCCCTGCCTCCTGTAGGCCTGATACCTCTCCCCTCCGGGTCGCCCGCTTACCCTCAATGTCAGTCTCGGATCCTTCTGAGGCCGGTCCCTCGGTGTGGGAGTGCTCCCACTGGGACCACTGGCTGAGGGTGATGAGGGTGCCGGACTCGGACTCCGCCTGTCTGGCCTGGGGGTGGGTGCTCTCCGGGCTGCTATCCGGGGGGGGGCCTGAAGGTGCCAGAGGTCCTGGGGCATTCCTCCTGGGGGTCTGGGGACCTGGAGCTTGTTTCTACCAGGGGGGCAGTGAGGGGAGGGGATACCTCAGCCCTTTCCCTGCCCTGGACCACTGCACTCCCCACGAGCCATGGGATGACTATCAACCCCTTCATGTGGAATATTCTGTCCAGGACATCGTAGAAGGGGGCAGTCCGGGTTCTTTGTCTGGAGCGCCTATTGTTGTCTCGGATGGCCTTGTACCCCCTCTTCAGTTCCTTGGACTTGGAGCGGCACTGTGTCACGGTGCAATGGTGCCCCACCACCTCCATGTCCCCCACTATGTCCTGGTAGGCCTGCTCATTGCACTGGTTGAGTGTGAGCTCCAACTGGTTCTCCAGGGTCCCCTAGATCTGTATGAAGTCCCGGGTCTCCTGAAGCCCCCACTGTTCCCCTCTGTGGTAGGGCTTCCTCCCTCGTCTCCCCTGTGGGTCCTCCTCCTCCACCTCCTTCTCCTCCTCCTCCACCATCTCTTCCACCGCCTCCTCCTCCGCCCAGGCTGAACCAGTGTCCTCCGGGGGCTTGTCCACCTGGGCCCTTTTCCATGTCTGCGGGACACAGGAGGTGGGGGGGTTATGGTTGAGTTCAGTTCTGGCCCCTCTCGCAGGGCTCCCCCTTTATCCTCCTCCCTGCTGGGAGCCCAGGCTGGTCCCATGCCCCCATTGGGCCCTTGGGCCCCTGGGCCCCCTGTTCCCCTCCCCTTGTTTCCCCTTAGCCATTTCCAGGGTGCCTCCTCCCTTGGTCTGACTGCTGTCCCCAGGGCGTCCTGTCCCGGCAGCAGTGGGTGTTGTCCCTCCACTTCCTCCATCCTCAGCATGATCCCCTCTCCCCCTCCTGCGTCTCCTCCACCACTGCCACTCCCTCCTCCTCCTCCACCCTCACTTTCTCTCCCACCACTCTCTTCTACCTCCTTCCTCACTCCATCCCGCCACACTTCCCTGCTGCAGGGTTTCCTTTAAATCTCCCTCTGGTGGCTGCATTGTTGCGGGTTGCCTGGCAGTGACACTGCATGCTTTGTTCCCTGCTGGGGATCGTTTCTTTTGGCTCCCGCTGGTGATTGCCATCCAGACGTTATGTTTTGTTGCTTCCCTGTGGGAATCTCTTTGACCATACTTCCAGAGATTGTCTGGCAGGGAGCCCCGGAAGCGTGGTTGAAATTGATCCCATGTGGGTATTGGCCATGGTGAATATCTGTCGGCTGCCGAACAGACGTTTAGGGTACTTTGGCCCCGCTGCGGAATTGATCGTGGTTCACAGTGGTTGAGCATGATCTCGTAAGTCTGAAAATACCCTTAGAGTCTTTAGATCAGTTGTTTCAAGGACATAGCTATAATACGGACAAGCTGTGGTGCAGCTGCACTGGGGCCCACAAATCTGTGAGGCATATGCTTTTTGGTGCCTCTGGGAGAGGGGCGGGCATTGGGTCCCATTCCATCTTCTTCACCAGGACTATTCTAACCTAGCTATTTTATATTTGTACATGTATTTTTGCTTCCATATTTATTGTGAGCTGCCCTGAGCCTCATGGACAGATTAATAGAAATGTGGTTCCCCACATTTTGGCCTTTGGAGTCATTTCTTTTTTTACTTTGGGAGAGGTCACATGAGCAGGAAGAGCCCAATCCCTGTGAGTCCTGTGATGGACAATCACCACTGCTACACTGTGGGGCAAGCGTGGGAAGCCGGTCAGATAGCTGTGGGGAAGCAGGACAGACTGACCGCTGTCGGAGCCTCCACCATAGCTGGGGCAGGCCCCAGTGCCAGATACATGAGCAGACACCCAGCCCTGCTCCACCTCACTCCTCCAGCCCTGACCTAAATCCCATCACCAGCTGTGATGTGGTGTGTGAGAGGGGTGCTAGCCCCACTGCAAAGCTCACTGTGCATCCAGGCCAAAGGGGCATGGCCATTTCAGTTGCCCCACCCTAGGCAGCCTTTCCCCATATGGAGTAAGACTTCTTCACAATGTGTCCTCAGAAAAATCTGGCTGACGCCAGCCCCACAATGCACTGCATCATATGGCCCAGCTGCCCAGGGAAAGGTAAGGCTACCCAAGGTGTGGTAGCCTCCCCACCCTGTCTCATCTGGCTGCTCCCTTAATGTCACCCCAAGACCTCAGACAGCAACAGAGACATGGGAAAGTATATCAGATATCAGTCAAGATTGCAATACAAGCCACAGACAATGTAACCATACTTGGGGTCCCCTCCCAACCCAATGCTTGGGAACCTCTGCTTTAGATAAAGATCCAAGTTCCAACACTTGCTGTGCTACATTGTCAATACCAAAATTTAAAGGGTTTTGTTTTTTTGTTTTTTAAAAAAAACACACATTTCAACGTGTCACCTCTTTTGGTAGATTCACCAGCACTTTCTCAGTGTCATTGTATGACAGCAGTATATAAATGATTTGGTGTAGTCTAAAATTGGGGGGCGGGAGGGACACACAACAACAGGATTTTCTTCACACTGTTTGAATTGGTGCAGTACTTGGAGAGAAGGCAGTTGTGTTTTACCCCATGAATTTAATAGCACAAGTAGCAGCATAGAATGATCTTTGGCTCCATGTCATGTTTTGTTTGCCTTCGTAGGCATAACGTTCAATTTTGAGCTGTTACACCTAAGATGTAAATGGAGAGAGTGAACAAGGGAGCAGCATGGTCTTCTGGTGTCAAAGCATGTGTGATAGCAGTTAGTGCAGGTGTGAGTCCAACAAAAGTGAAGGGGACTCATACCTGCACAGTCCACAAGCAGCTAGCATATGCACTAACCTATCTGTGGATTACACTGTAAAACAGGATGGCATTTACTAATGCAATGGTATGCTCCATGTCTAAGACCTTTGTATTTCCACCCTTTCCTCAACAACAGAATTCTCCAGTCTGATTGGCTTGTTGTTTATGATTTGAACATAGTTTGATCTTGCTTTGGGTGTCTAGGCCAACTGCTCAATTTGTATGTGCTCTTGAATACTAGTGGGCTGCTCAGAAATTATGAATGGGCACCTGCAAATATTTTGTAAGTCAAAATAAACATATCAATAAATTCATATATGGGAGCAAGAAAGAGCAAACAATAATTCGATGTAGTATTAAGGATGACCAAGGACTTAAAAATAAACCCAAGTCTGGTGAGACTTTGGCCGTTTTTAGACGTGCGCGGTGGCGTCCGCGCTTGTTTTCCAAAAGACCCGGAAGTCCGCTTTACACGTGACGCCGCCACCGAATATGCACATGCACGGGTGATGCGCATCCATTTCCGGCCACGTATGACCGACCTGGTCAGTTCGCGGCCGGAAATGGATTCGCATCACCCGCGCATGTGCGTATTTGGCGGCGGCATCACGTGTAAAGTGAACTACCGGGTCTTTTGGAAAACAAGCGCGGGCACTGCCACGCACGTCTAAAAATGCCCCTAGTCTCTTCTCTTCTAGAGAAATTACAAGCATCTATGTAGCCAGGAACTGATTTTCACTCTGATACCCCACTATGTCTCCAAACACAGCCATAACTCAGTTTCATGGGATACTATTATTACAACTGGGGATCTCTCCTCTTACTCTTGCAAAAGTGTAAGTTGGGCCACACTTAAAGTCACAAGTGCAAACCTTAGCCATCCACAATTTTGGCTACTCCCTGGTTATAGAAAATATATTTCAGTAGGCTTGCCTCTGTCCTAAGCAGAATACTTTAGAATCCTGTAACGAGTTTTTAAAATGGCCAGTAAAGTAATTTAAAAAAAAGCTTTATGAAAAGAAATAAAGTTAAAATAAAATTTATTAAAGATATCAGCAATAGTCACACTCTTAATACAAAACACATAAGGCACACAAAGACAAAAAGGGAAGAAAAAATGTTTAACAAAACAGTAGCGGAACACCAACCATGACAGGTCCAAAATAATAATAGTGAATAAAAACCTCAGGTATTCCACACAACACCCCTCATTAATACAATTCCTTCTTGGCAGGGCATCAAATTATGAGTAACAATAAATACAGTCTTATGTTCAACATGTAACTCTCCCAGCAGGAGCAACAGTTACTCCTTTTCCAAAGTGAATTTCCCAAGTCTCATTACAGTGTTGCAGAATTTTAACACATTGGCAGTAACGTCAGGACTGACATCCCTCAAAAGGAGAACTAATATATCAGACTGTGTGGTGGCCTTAATATTATTAAAAAGTGGACACAAAAGGTCGGCACAAAGATCAGCATACAGGTGGCATGTGAAAAAAACATGTTCAAGTGTTTCCACTTTTAAACAAGAACAACATTTACAAAATCTCAAGTCATATGGAATCTGGGCTTGCCTACCTTTCAGAAAAGCAGATGGCAAAATACAAAATGTGGCAGATGTGAATGCCACATGGTGGGCCCAATTAGACAGAGAGGACAGATATGCAGCACTTTGGGGAACAAAAGGGAATGATCTAAAGACCAAGGACATTTTTGGAGCATTTATTGCTTCCATTAATAGTTGTTTTTCTTGATCTTGATAAAGTTCAAGGAAAGTAAACAAGGAAAATTGGTTCAGAGTTACCGACAGTTACTGAAAACAAAGGGTTCAAATAACACAAAGCTACAAACACTTAAAATGTCCCTGCATTTTTTAAGGATTATGCCATGGCCGTGAAGGCAGAAAAGAAAACTTTCTTATCCACTTTCATGCCATCTACAAAGTCTCATCCAGTGGAGCTGTTCCGGGTGTTGAGCGGGTCCACTTAATCCAGCCTGTCTCCACCAAGAAATTGAGTCATCTGTTGCCTGCTGTGACATTTTTATTAATTACTTTGCAGACAAAAATTGCTCATATTTGCCACGACTTGGGTGCTACCATTTTAACTGCAGAATCAGACTTTGGGGTTATGGAAGCTCAGTCTAGTCCTGTGGTTTTGGATCGGTTTCAACTGGAATCACCCACCAATGCAAGGGAGATGCTTGGGGCAGTGAGGGCAACCAGTTATGAATTAGATACTTACCTGTCCTGGCTGGTTTTTACCAGCCAGGAGACAGGGGCTGTTGTTGACTGGGGTTGTCAAGGCCTCCCTTTAGGAGAGGAGGGAGACAGACACCCTGAAAACTGCGGTGGTCTGCCCCCTGCTTAAGATACCATCTCTGGATATGAATGTCACAGCCAACTATCTGCCTGTCTCTAACCTTCCCTTAGGGAAGGTTATTGAACGGGTGGTTGCCGAACAGATCCAGGTGCATCTCGATGCTGTGGGATTCCTGGACCTCTTTCAGTCAGGTTTTCCTCCTGGGTATGGCATGGAGATTGTACTTGAGGCCTTGGTCGATCACCTGCGCCTGGAGATGGACAAGGGGAATTATACCCTGTTAATATTAGATCATTCTGTGGTCTTTGATACAGTTGATCGTGAGGTGTTGTTGGCATGACTGCAGGACCTGGTAGGGGTGCACAGGACAGCTCTTAAGTGATTCTGCTCTTTCCTGTTGGTGAGGTCCCAGTGGGTGGCGATGGGCGATGACTCATCATCTCTTTGGGACTTTCCCTATGGTGTCCTCCAGGGCTCTATTCTGTCTACCATCTTATTCAACGTATATCTGAGGCCGCTGGGTGAGGTCATTTGGAAATTTGGGAAGAGATGTCATCAATATGCTGATGACACTCAACTCTACCTCTCTTTTTCATCCAACCCAAGTCCTGCAGTCTTGGGGCTTACCCAGTGCCTGGCTGCTGTCGGGGATGGGATGAGAGTGAGCTGATTGAAGCTGAATCCTGACAAGACTGAAGTTATGATGTTTGGCTGGTCTTGAGACTTGGAGGGTATTGGGACACCTGTCATAGGGGTCTGACTCCCTCTGGTTACTTAGGTTCTCAGCCTCCGAGTGCTCTGGGATTCCTTGCTGTGCCTGGATTGTCAGGTGGCAGCAGTGACCAGGAGTGATTTCACCAACTCCATTTGATGAGGAGACTGCGGCCTTTTCTTTCTGATTCAGATCTGGCCACTGTCATCCATGCTTTCACCTTGAGGCTAGATTACTGCGATGGAACCTATGTTGGGCTGCCATTGAAGACTCTTCAGAAGCTGCAGCTGGTGCAGAATGTGGCGGCTCAGCTCCTTTCGGTGACAAGTCACCAGGAACACATTATACCTGTGCTCCAAAATCTGCACTGGCTGCCTATAATTTTCCGGGCACAATTCAAGGTGCTGGTTTTGACCTTTGAAGTCCTAAATGGTCTGGGTCTCATATATCTGAAAGACCATCTATCCTACCATGCTCCTTTGCAGCCCCTACGGTCTACCAGTGGTGCCCTCCTGAGTGATTCATCTGTTACCATTGTCCATTCGGCAGGGGTGCGTGGGAGAGCATTCTCATTTCCTGCCCCTATGTTGTGGAACTCCCTTCCCCAGGTTCACTTGAGTCCAAGCCTGGCTATCTTCGGAGGTGGTTCAAAACCTTTTTATTTGGGAAAGCGTTTGGCAGGCAGGAATAGGTGGGGTTTGTTCAGGGGTTTGGGTGGGGGTTAGGGGAGGTGGGTGTTTTGCGATGATGGGGTGAGTGAGGAGATGGGAGAGATGGTGTAGGATTGTGGGGTATTTTATATTATGGTTGTTTTTTACTTGTATTTTATATATTGTAAGCTGTCCTGAGCCACCGTTGGCAGGAAGGGCAGGGTAATAATAATAATAATAATAATAATAATATTTAATACATATATTTCTCAACTTTGAGTCCAAAACTTTGCAAAGGTCCTTTCCATGGTTCGAGTACTAGGTTCCTCCTCTCAAACAGCATCAGAACAAACTCCATTTTCAATTATTTGCTTGTATAGGTCAAGATCTTTTTATCAGTCTTGTGTTCATTTTATTTTTAGTTTCATTATTCAGAGTTTTGCCTGCTGATAAAAACCTCCTGCCAGCACTGTGGGAAGTGTCTAACATGACTTTCCAAGACATTTGGCATATCAGCACCTGTGCATTCACTGGCTGTGGGTAAATGATCTTGGCACGCTGTGCCCTGCTTTGACCCGCTGTAGCCCAGGCCCCACCTGCACATGTGTGCCGGTACCACCAGATGTTGGCCTGGGGTTGCCCCAGGCCATGTTGGTAGCTAGCCCAGGCTGTGACCTCAGAAAACCTCCAAGGTCACAGCCTGGACTAAGGCCTGCCCAACTTGGCCACAGCAGGCCAAAGCAGGCCACAGTAGGCTATCACATCTGTTGTGGTGCACTATACGTGGCCCGGGCCAGGAGCTGCCATGGGCAGCAGCCATGGCTTTGCCCCATTGGCTGTCATTGCTGCCTGTCATGGCAGGGGGCAGGGCACTGGGAGCACTGCGTGTGCGGGGTCAGCCACCTGTATGTTTGTTGTGCTCCTGGCCCTACCTGGGCATGTCAGTTCAGTGCTGCAGCCTGTCTGGGCCATGTCATCCATAATTGTACGATGTGGGGTGGCCTGGGGAGTGGTCCTGCCGGTCACATGTATGTTTTTACCCACTGTTACCACACATTATTCCATAGGCTTTATTGTGGGTTCACTTTAGCTGGGCTTTCTGATTTAAAGTTGATCGTGTCATTCACATTCCTAGGTACATGAAGTAATATTTTATCATTTTACATAATCAATGTGGTCATCATTTCTTATACCATTATGATCATTTTTTCATGTGGATGAAAATGATGCCAACATGACTGGTTATATACATCCACGTGTAATTATAGGAATCTTCTATGTTTTACATAAGCGATGGCATACTTCTGATAAACATAAGCTTGTGATATTACATAATACATAAACTCCTGCCACAATCTCTATAATGCTAAAGTAAAAACTATTTTTCAATTATTAATTTTTTAAAAGAAAAAAAATTACTAACTTGCGAGCATATTGTAGCAAATTCATTAGAGGCAAGTTAGAATTCCCCACTAGTTCTAAAGAGGCAGGCACCAGCAATCAACAGTATGGAAGTCATACTTGTAGTTGGAGCAATACTTACCATCCGCCGGCTGCTTCTCGTGCTCCTGCCGGGCTGGCCTCATGCTGCTGCTGCTGCTCCGGGTCCCCGCCTTCCACCTGCCAGAAAGAAAAGGATTGTGAGTGTCGGGGCTTGGGGGAGCTTTGAACTGGAACTCCTCTCCCCTTCTCCCTCGCCCGCATCTGGAAACAGCCCAGGCGGTATTTAAGGGAGACACCTGCTGGGAAGCCCCTGAACAATACTTACCATCCGCTGGCTGCTGCTGGTGCTCCTGCCAGGCTGGCCTCATGCTGCCGCTGCTGCTCTGGGTCCCCGCCTTCCACCTGTGGGAAAGAAAAGGAGTGTGAGTGTTGGGGCTTGGGGGAGCTTTGAACTGGGACTCCTCTCCCCTTCCCCCTCACCCACATCTGGAAACAGCCCGGCGGGCATTTAAGGGAGACACCTGCGACTGTGCCGCAGGCCATGAGCCAGCAACCATGAGCCAAAGCCTTTGGGGTCCTTCGGGGACCATTGGGGACCTAGGTGTTGAAATAACTGTGATTTGCTGAGAAGATGGCTTCCAGTGCAGGTGCCATTTCTGAGAGGGAGTTCTGAAAGGAAGAAGGCTCTGTCCCCACTCTTTGGTGTCTCCGCTCTCCTCTGATACATAGATTTTGTTACTTTGTTTTAGGAACTTTTTAACTCATTGGGGAGATTTTATTTTACACTCTAGTCGCCTATGAATCTCCAGCCTCGCAACAGCCCACTTGTAGGACTTGATTGTAAGGCTGTTGTGTTTCTCTGGTTGCCAGTGGGCCTCCGGGTGGACTCTCATGTTTGGTGGCCAAGTTAGCGCATGATGCCAAAGAAAAGGAAACATCAGGGAATGACAACTAGAGTGTGTTCCCTGGCAAAACAACTACGACTGGAGGATTTTCTTTTAAAAACCCAGGTAGACTCCCTGCTAGAGTCATTGGATGTCTCCTCCTCAGATCCAGAGCCCCGACCACCGGAGTCTGGGTTGCATCAAGAGGAGCTACCAGAACACACAGTCTGTTGTTCGCCTTCACCCCCTTGCTGCAGTCACACTCGTGGAGCAGTGTCTTTATTCCTACTTCTACTTCTACTACAGACTCCTCCCTTTTTGAGATCATGGGCAACCAATGTTGTTTAATTGGGGACCTTGTTAAAAAACTATACGCCCAATTGGAGATCCTTAGCTCTCAGCTTGAAGTCCAATCTGGTAAAATGGACATCATATTGGATTCGCTCTGTGTCTTAAAGAAGGACCTGGGTCAGTGGGGTATTAGCCGGGCGGTGTTGCGTAGTTCTGTTGCTTCTCAAACCCAATTTTGTATTAAGGAGGACTTTAATCTATCTAATGAAAAGAGTTCTGGGGTAGCGGTATGTGCTACATTATCAAGGAACAAGCCTCCCCGTATTTTGGAAACTAGTGCCCTTGCCTTCCAAATTTCCCCATTACCTTCTGGGTATTTTTCGGTATGGCACTCTAAGGGCACATTCAGATGTGCGCTTAATTCGCATAGCAGTGGCATCATGCGCTTTAAAGCTACACGCACTTCCGGGTTAGTGTGAATGCACCAATTAAGCGTAATGCGAACTGTCAGAGTGCGGTTTTAAAAGCTGCTCTGAGCAGCTTTTAAAACCATACTCCGACAGTTCGCATTACGCTGAATTGTGCGTACTAGGTACATTCACATCAAACCGGAAGTGCGCGTTGCTTTAAATCGCACGATGCCGCCGCCACTGCTGTGCGAATTAAGCGCACATCTGAATGCAGCCAAAGGCAGTTATTGGTCTATATTTATCTCAAATTTTGGGCCATCAGGTTACAACCAGCCATATTAGGCATTTTTTTCTGTTTGCCTTTTACCAGGCATGTCCAATGTTTAGTTGTTTACTTTAGATCTTCATAGATAGTGGACAACCTGGCCTCCTACTCAGATTTATTTCTATCTTGGGGGATTCATCTTTGTCAGGTTTACAGGGATAAAGGGATTACTCCTCTCCTTCCATTGCCAGGTGGTGACCCCCAGGCCTTTTCTAAGATTGCATCTGGATCCCAATCCCAGAGCTCAGATAGGCTTAGCACTGTTAAAATTAATAAAAGATCCCTTGGACTTTTGCCCCTGGATCCCATCAATGCAAGGTTGTTTGTTAAGCATTACTAACCAGGGAGTGGCTGAGTCTTTACCCCCTGTTACTAGGCCTGATAGCAATTCTTGCTTATGACCTGTAATCCTTCTGGATGCACCAGGAGGAAGGGCCCCCATAGTCAGGGAGCCTTCGGTGGCTATCTGTTCTTTACCTCCATCCATTGAGAATTTGGCTGGTAATCTGGTCCAACCCTCAGAGCCCTTAGCCCTTCCAACTCCTAGGGCTCAGGACTCTGACGTTGTGGACAATACACCTGAGTATAATCCGGTTAAAAATCTATGGTACTATCTGCCCCTCCTCAAGCTGAATCCATCTGGCTATGTTCTTGGAACATTGCAGGCTGGGCTAGGCATAAGAGTGAGCCCGATTTTCTTGCATTTGTCAGGAACTTTCACATCATTCTGGTCCAAGAAACCTGGCCCACATTGCCTCTAGAGCTAGAAGGATATAAGGCTTATGGTCTTCCAACAGACAAACTCCATGATACGGGCCGTGCCTGTGGGGGGCTAGGGGGCTTTGTTGCCCAGGGCTTGGCTCTTACCGACTTCATTCCTATTGTAAATTCTAAGGATGGGCGAACGCGGATCGGAAGTTCGGAGTTCGGCCCGAACTCGGCATGTTTGGACAACCAAACCTGAACACGAATCTGAACATGAACTGACCGAACCAAACTCAATTCCGAATGACAAAATGACCGAACAGTTTGGTCAGTTCGGATCGCATTTGGGTGAGTTCGGGTGGCAAAAAAAGGTTCACTCGAAGGTCAAACGTGACAGGGAGGTGGTAGTCCCTGAGGAGCAGACTTCCAGGCACCAGGGGTGGAGAGGCTTGCAAGAAACAAAGCTATCTACCTCCCCCCTTTCCCAATAACTTCTACGCTAGTCACTGTTCCTGAACAGCAGGCATTTCACAAGGCTTCCTCTCCCAGCATTTCCCAGCTCCCCAATCCATTGCAATCCTCCTCCCATTTCACCCATCTACCCCCATATTCTCATTCATTTATTTAGCTTAGCTTAGATAGATTTAGTGGTTATTTTTTGTTTTTACCCCTCCCTGTGTTCAATCTTCCTTCCTCCCTCCCCCCTCCATTGAATCTTTTCCCTCTCCCATATATTCCATCCCAGATTCCCTTCCCCTGTTTTTTTCATTTAGAGTAGGATTATTAGATTGCTTTAGGTTTCATTTCAGTTTTTTACTGAAATGAAACTTAAACCTTAAACTGAAACCTTGTGTTGTTTATGATTCCCCCCATCCCATAGATAGATAGATAGATAGATAGATAGATAGATAGATATAGTAGACAGTTGTAGGAGTTAGCTTAGTGATAGAGATAGCGTTAGTAATTTAGTTTTAGTGTTTGTATGAGTAGGCCTGTGTACTTATTAGATAATCCATTTAGTTCATAGAATCTAGAATAGTTAATAGCAGTTAGATTTAGTGTAGATAGATAGATATAATATTAGATAAAAAAATTAAATTAAAAAACCCATATAAAAACAAAAAAACCAAATAAAAAAACAAAAAACCCCATATAAAACCAAATAAAAAAACAAAAAACCATATTAAAAACAAAACAAAACCCCATAACAAAACATTTCCCAAACGGCTGAACCCGAACCAAATGGCCGAACCCGAACCCAGCGAACTAGATGAACGGCCGAACCGAATGAACGAACCGAATGCAGCCGAATCGAATGGCCGAACCCGAACCACGATCTAATAAATTCCCAGGTTGCGTTAGGCTTTGCTGCCACAATTGGAACTTTAACCTTAGTTATATTAACTACTTATATTTCTCCCTGCAATGTGGGCTCATTCAGAGAAACCCTTTGGAAAGATCTAGAGGAGTTGTTGGAGGCTCTTTATTTCAAGTATCCAGAGGGACTGTTTATCTTTACGTGAGACTTCAATGCAAGGATTGGCCCTAGTGATTCTGCCATTACGCCCTATGTCGGCCTGACCCCAGATGATCCATATGGCCTACTCAAACCTAGGAAGTCTAGGGATTTACATATCAATTCCTCTGGGATTAGGTTGGCCAAGATGGTGGCTTATTTTAACCTGTACATTCTTAATGGGGCTGGCTATAGTGACCTGGATGGGGAGTTCACATACCTGGGGCCGTTGGGCACCAGTGTTGTGGACTACATATTAGTCTCCCCTGCCATTTTACTGCATGTAGCAGACTTTGCTGTAGGCCTAGGCTTAGTTGGAGATCACCTACCTTTGACTCTCTCATTGTCTCTCTCTTGTTCTACTATCGATCCCATTACCATCTTATACCTCGAGGTTAATCATCTAGAAATCCTCAGGGCCCCGCGTTGGGACAAATCCTTGGCTATTGTGCTGGGTGTCCATATAGCTCAGCCTTTTAGCGATCAACTGACAGGGACTATTCTCCACTCGATAGAGCCCGCTGATATATTACATTCATTTGAACAGCTTAGTGCCAAATTGACCCAATTTATGCAGTCGCTGTCAATGGACACAAAGCCCTTTCGCCCAGGACTGGAAATCCCTGGTTCGATAGAGTGCCAGCTTATCCAATCTAGATTGAAATCCATTTACCTGACTTATAGGAAGGCGTCTTCCCTTAGATTTCTCCCAGATTACTTTGCGTGCAAACTTACCTATAAACAGTTGAGTAAGGGGGAAAAAAAGGAAATACGTGGAGGAGCAGTGGTCCAGTCTCCTTTCGGCCGCCGAACAAAAAGACTCTAGGCAGTTCTGGCGGCTTGTTAACAGTTCAAGCAGTAGGTCTCCAAGAACTGTGGCTAGTAACATTTCATCATTCACATGGGCTGAGCATTTTCGTAAGCTGTATAACGTAGAGGGAGAAAGGCCTTTGGATTTGGTGAAGAGTAATTTGGCAGAATTCCATCCATGGCCCCCTGTTACGGAGTTCAAGGTAGCATCCTTGGTGGATTCATTTAGAAACCATAAGGGCCCAGGGCCTGATCATGTCCATATTGAATTTATAAAGGCCTACAAAGATTGGTGGTTTCCACTGCTTGTGACCTTATTTACGGCTATAAATAATTCAGGTAGGGTTCCAGCCTTGTGGGTTAAGGTGGTAGATGTCCCTATATATATAAAAAAGGCCCTAAAACTGAGCCGGCCAACTACCGCCCGATTAGTCTCCTATGTCTAGTAGCAAAAATATATGCCAAATTTTTGCTTGCAAGACTCATGCAATGGATGAGGCAGGAGAAGATTATACATGCAAAACAAGCAGGTTTCCAAAGAGGCCGCTCTAGTATAGAGCAGTGCTATATCCTGCACCATTTAGTTAGCAAGTATAGAACCCAGAGTCATTCTTTTTATGTGGCTTTTTTAGACCTAAAGGCCACTTTTGTCTCTCTGGATAGAGCTATACTTTGGGGAAAGCTCCAGAGATCTTTGGTAGATGGGAGACGTCTCTGGCTCATTCAATCCTTACATGTTAATTCTTCTCTTGTAGTTAAGGTAGACGCATTGGGCCATGTCACTGGCCCAATATATATCCATCTTGGCGTCAGGCAGGCCTGTGTTTTGGCCCCGGCCCTCTCTAATTACTACATAAACGACGTTATTCCCATCATGGCAGAACCACTTTTTTTTCCACCTAGGATGTCCTCTAGAGAAATCGGGTGCCTTTTTTACGCCAATGATGTTGCACTTTTATCTCAAACACGTATTGGCCTTCTGAGACAAATGAAGGCCTTTGCAGTCTTTTGTAAGACCAACAAATTGTTCATTAATCATTGTAAGTCCAAGGTTTTAGTATTTACCAACAGGAGAAAGTTCCATAATTGGGAAATAGAGTGGTAAGCAATTCAGCAGGTGTCATCTTTTCGCTATTTGGGTCTGCTCTTCCACAAATCTGGCTCATGGAAGGAGCATGTCTTGAGGGCAATTCTGGAAGCTAAAGGGCCTTTATATGCTTTACTTAGCTTCTTTACCTGACAGGGTAGAGATGCTATCTCCCCGGCGCTACAGATCTTTAACACCAAGATCAGAGGGCAACTGCCATATGGGGCCGAGCTTTGGGCTCCTTTTCATGCCCAACACCTCAATGTGGTACAGGCTAAATTTTTGACTGCCCTTCTGGGGAATCCAAAAGGCACACCACATGCCACGTTTAGGGTAGAATTGGTCCAAAAAAGATGGGAACAGCTTGCTATGCAATATGCCCTAAATTCTGGTGGAAAACCTACACCAATCAATGTTCCAATCTATCTAAAGAAGTTACTAAGGATGCTTGAGTTAACCCCTGGCTGCAGAAAGTAGACGTCCATTTAAGGTCAATTGATTTATCAAAAAAATATCTGACTCACAAACCCACTGGGCTGATTTGGAAGGACATTTTGATGAGAGTCAATGACATTGGTCGGCAGTTAGAAGCTGGTGCCATTAGGGCCTCGCCTCATACAATGCCCTATCTTCCACTGACTCCAGAACAGGGGCAGATGCCCAAATATTTGGCTTCCTCCATTTCTGTGAGAGCCAAAAGGCTCATATTTTGAGCCCGAGTAAACGCCCTACCTTCTCAGGTCTTGGATGGGCATATTTGGGGTGTTCCCTTCCCCGAAAGGTTATGCTTATTTAATAACAATGCTGTTGAAACGGTTACTCATGTTTTTTTCCCCACTGTCATCTTTATGACTCTCTGAGGGAAAAGTATCTGACGCCTTTCCTGAAGATACATCCTGGTAGGTCAGATGATGCATTTCTGTCCCTGCTGTTGGATAGTAACATGCCACAGGTCATCAAAAACACTGCATCCTACATCATACAGACTGTGTGTTGCAGGAGAAATTTCCTGGCTTTTAGACCCATTCCAGGTAGTTATCCTTCACCCTTCTGAGATAGATCATTGCGCCTGAGTATGGGGGCTTTCTGGCCTGCCTAGGAACTCGGTTCCAAGGGTTAGTCCTTCTAGCCCCTCTCCTCAACTACTGCCTTTACTTTTTTTTTTTTCTGTCCCAGTGTTTTAGGTTACTCTACGTGAGCTTGACGCTGAGGGGACATGGGATACTGGATTTGGTGGTACTACACTCGGCCTTGGAAATATGCCTTATAGTGGAAGGTTATGCTTACTATTGGTAATTTTAGTTCACTTTAGTCTTATTTTATTATCTGTTTATCGTGATATGATAAGGTAGCCCCCTGGCCTCCCTGTCCTTTGTTGGATGCTAGACTGGATGTGTAGCTAATTTCTCTAACTGGCCTCTTGCTCCAGTGGTTGTTTAATGCATTTAACATTTTTCGTAGCTCTGAGTATTTAAAATGATGTTTATGTTGGTAAGGTTTACCTTAGCTTAAATTTACTATTTTATTTGTTTTATTTACTTCTTTGTAGTATACCAGTGCAGTATGGCCTGCTTATATAGTGGTAGCCAGCTAGCCTGGTGGTGCTCTGCGAGCCTTAATAGACCACTTATTTGCTGCTGTCTTATTCTAATTGTTTTATATTGATATGTACTGAAGAAAGACTCCTCTTGGGGTATCAGGGTGTATTGTATGCTGACTTTTAGGCAATGGCTTTGTGCTATGCCAATAAACATTGATTGATTGATACTTGTCGTTTTTTAAGCCCCCTGTTCTTACAGGACCAATACAACTATATTCCCATTCCCCTCTGCCATATTTATTATGTTTTGGACAGACTTGGGATGATTGAAATGGGAAAGATAAAATAACTCCCGACACTTTCACCAGGGCAGCAGAAGGGCCTGGTGTGGGAGCCCATGGGCAGGTGTGCAAACTAGCAGGAACAGGTCAGAGCAGGGTGGTAGAGGAAAGTTGTTTGTAGAGGCTAAGGTCGTGACAGGCTGCACTGCACCTGTGTAGCCAGCCTAACAGTGCTTTTCAGCCCCCTCTTTCCTCAGAAAAGAATGGGGTTCTGGCAGGCCCGCGAGTAGTAGAGCTTGTAGCAGCAAGTTGCACTACTCCTATGTCTGCCACGCCACATTTTCTCCATTCCTCTGAGTGTAGCTCATGGTTCTTGTAGGGCAGGGCTGTTTTTTTCTCAGCTACTGATCTGTGTGTGATAGAATTTAGTACAGCTCTCTCTTCTAGCAAAGAAAGCTTTCTTCCCTGCTATCATAGCATCTGCAGTCTTGTCCTGAAGACATTTTCAGGTGGTGAATGACCTGGTTAGTTCAGCCTGTCTTCGCCATGACCCCGAGTCATCTATTGCCTGCTGTGACGCTTTTATTAACTACTTTGCAGACAAAATGGCTTGTATTCACCATGACTTGGGTGCTGCTACTTTGATGGCAGAGTCTGGGGCTGTGGAAACGTAGCCTTTTCCCATTTTGGTGAATCAGTTTCAGTTGGTGCCAGCCACTGACGTGGATGATGTGCTTGGAGCATTGTGGGCAACCGGTTGTGAATTAGATCCTGGTGAAAGCCAGCAGGGAGACGTTGAGACCTTTGGTGGCTTGGGTTGTTAATGCCTCCCTTTGGGGTAGGTTGTTGGACGCTCTTAACATTGCAGTTGTCCAACCCCTACTTAAGAAATCATCTTTGTATGTTGACTCCCCGGCCAGCTATCACTAGGTCTCTAACCTTCCCTTTTTAGGGAAGGTTATTGAATGGGTGGTTGTACGTCAGCTTCAGTCTCACCTTGATGCTTTTGGATTCCTGGGCCCATTTGTCAGGTTTTCGTCCGGGGTATGGCACGGAGACTGTGCTTGTGACCTTGGTTGATGGTTGTTGCCTGCGGATTGACAGAGGAAATTGTACCATTGATCATGTTGGATCTTTCAGCGGCTTTTCATACAGTTGATCATGAGGTGTTGCTGATGTGTCGGCAGGACCTGGCAGGTATGCGCGGGACTGCTATTAAGCAGTTCCTGTCCAGGAAGACTCAGCGGGTGGTGATGGGTGATTGCTCATTGTCCCCTTAGGATCTCCCTTGTGGTGTTACACAGGACTCCAATCTGTCTCCCCTCTTGTTCACTGTGTATCTGAAGCCACTGGGTGAGATCATTCGGAGGTTTGGAGTGAGGTGCCATCAGTATGAGGATGACACCCAGCTCTACCTCTCATTTTCATCTGACCTAGGTCCTCTCCTCTCTCCACTGGCTTTCCCTTCCTAAGCGTATTCTGCACAAGCTCCAAATCTTCACCTACAAAGCCCTTCACAACCTTGCTCCCCCCTACCTCTCTGCTCTAACCCCTGTTCAAGCCCTTTGCTCCTCTTCCATCTCCTCCCTCACCCTCCCACGCCTCCCCTGCTTCCCCAGCTGCCTTTATCCCTACTCCCACGCTGCCCCACACACCTGGAACTCCCTCCCTGCCCTCGTCCGCCTGGCCCCCACCCTCCACACCTTCAAGTCCCTCCTCAAAACCCACCTCTTCCGCTTCGCCCTTCCTAAATCCTGCTAATCATCCCCACCCAGGATTACGCTCCACCTGTTAACTGCGAACTCCCAATTCTCTGTAACCAAGCCAAGAACGTGTACCTGAGTTCTCTCATCCTCATGAATGTTGCATCCCTTGTCTCTCCCTCTGTTCCCCCTTCCCTGTCTCCCCTCCCCCTGTCTTTAGATTGCAAGCTCTTGGCAGGAACCGTGTCTATCTTACTGTTTATAAAGCACCAGGTACATCGCTGGTGCTATAAAAATGCTAATAATAATAATAATAATAATAATAATAATAATAATAATAATAATAATTAATAATCCAAGCTCAGCATAATGAACAATGAGGTGGAATAATTTCCTATAGCCAAGAGAAAGTCTTTAATTAATTAATTAATTAATTAATTAAGTAAGTAAGTAATTAAGTAAGTAAGTAACAATTTCTACCCAACTCTTCCCCAAAGGCTCAGAGTGGCTTACAACAATTTTAAAAATACTACAATAAAAACCCACCCTTACCCTTAAAACCCACCAACCCCAATCTCCATTCCCACCTGCCAAAAGCTTTGCCCATTTTTAGATGTGCCTTAATTTTTGCAGACGTCAAAGTCTGTGTTGTTGAAACATTTACGCTGCTGCCGAAATATGCTCAGGCTCTGATGGACCTCCAGGGGAAGGGAGTTCCACAATACTGGGGAAGCAACTGAGAACGCCTCTCTGTGGACCCTTGTGATATGAATGATGAGCAGGTGGTACCCGCAAGAGAGCCCTCCCAGCCAACTGCAGAGCTCACAGTGGAGCATGGTAGAAAAGGCACACATTCAAATATGTGGGGCCCAAGTCATTAAAGGCTTTAAGGGTCTAAAACAGTCCCTTGAATTGTGCTCGGAAAGCTGTAGGAAACCAGTGCAGACTGTAAAGTACAGGAGTAATGTGCTGCTCATGGTGACTCATCCCTGAAAGAAAACAGGCCACTGCGTTATGCACCAGCTGCTGATACCTTCCTCAGAGTGGCATCCATGCTGTGACTTAAATTTCTTAAACAAATGCATTGGACTGAGGTGGGCCTGAAGCAAAAATCAGCCACCATCTTTTCCAGCAGCTTATCAAGGCAATGAAATAGGTCAACTGAGGAAAGAAAATGTTTCTTAATTAGCAGTGAACCCCCTCCAAGTTGAAGAACAGATGCTGCATGGCTGGGAGCTAGTGAGGCATTTACAATTATAGTAATGATGAGACCCATAACTACGAGGCCCTTTTTGTACAGCGGCATTGTCCATGAGTCCAGCCTACAGATGGTGGAATTCAGCCCCGGGAGTTAATAACATTCACAGGAAAGGAGAGAAAATCAGACAGTCCTAGGAGTTGTCATATAGAGAAGACATATCTAGTAAATGACTGACAGCTCCATAAAGCAGAATAGACAGAGTAAACGTACAAATGGAGGGAAAGAGAATGGATATAGTGAAGCCGGATCACAATAGCACATCCTCTTTTTTGTTTTAAAAAAAAGTGTGAAGTCATTCCAGTTGGGCAGAAGAAGAGCAAACTGTCATTTTAATCCATGGATCTAGCATTTGGAAGAGAAATTGGTCAAGGGTCAAGGAACAATTATGTTTAAAAGAAAGCTATATTATTGAACAAGGCAGTTGTATGGGAAGAGAACAGCTTTTTACTGTCACATGCTCACACATTTTCAGTCTCCTCATGTGTTTGAAGAAGCTGTTTTTGATTAGAGCTTAGCAGACACCTTAGAAATATCTGTGCTTGATAAAGGAGGTATTTCTGTAAACCATGAATATTTATGGCAGAGCTTCTCACATTCCTTGAGCTAATGGGCCTGTGATCTGGCATGGTGATAATTTGGGTTAGGGTCCACTTGTTAAGAGCCAGCTGGTGGGTGTGGCCATTTTGGTTAATCAGACAGCTGGAAAGCTTTAGGGAGTGGCTGGCAACCAACTTGGGAAGGAAGAAGGAGAATTCAGAGAAGAGGACAGTTTGCCTTCAGACATGACAAGTGAGAAAATAGCCACACTAACCCAGACAGAGGGAAAGAACCCAGAGTTGCCCTGAGGGAAGGGCTGATCAGGACTCAGTCTCAAAGCCCAAAGAAGATAGACTTCTACATTTTGTTGTTGTTGAGAATTCTGGATATTCAGCAGGGAAATTAGTAGGTAATAAATTAGTAAAGTCATAAATACTTAAGTATTTACTTCTGTTTCATTTTGTTTACGTTAGTATTCACTTTCTTTCATTTTCCATTGAAGTCAATGGAAACAGACCGATTGGAGTTTCTAAAACTAATAGAGTTTACTAAAGTCAAGTGCAGTGTACTTGTCTGACACTGGTTTCGGGGGAGGTGTGGGTGGCACTCAGGCTGTTTTTAAATGAGCACGGCTGGGGGATGGAACTAGTGACCACTGAGTGGGATGGCTGTGGAGTGTTCATGCACATGGAGCGAATGGGGAGGGGTTCAAATGGACAGCTCTATGGGTGCATACTTGGGCAGCCTCCTTGCACTCCCCCTGCCACGGACCATGTGGGAAGGGAAGCATGCCAGACTGGCCTCCGATATTGCCATGTCCCGGCAAAGCGCTTGGGAACCCGGGCTCCCCAGCACTCCCAGCTGGTTCCTGTGCCTTGCAGTGCTTCTCTGAATGGCAGTTGTCAGATGACATGGCCTGCTGCCGTTCACATGGGCTAAGGATGTGTGGGCGTTGGTCCCCATGCAACATTCTGCCTGCCCCTGCGCGGAGCACTGCAGATTTTTCACCAGTGCTCTGTGAGTGGACATGGGTGGGTGCTCTGTGGGTCATGGGAGCGTGCCTCCCCCCTTCAGATAGGTGCCTCGGTGGGTGGGGGCTTGGTGGACCTGCGTGATAATGTCTTCTCTAAAAACAGCCGTGGTTTGGGGGAGGGTAAATGCCAGGTACTGGGGGCTTTTAGTGAATAGGGGATGCTTTTGAGGTGGCTGTGGGCTCAGGGTGTGCCTTGTGGCTCTGGGATAGGGTACTGTGGGGCAAAAGGGGGCTGGCTGTGCCTTGGTGAGGGGCAAGGGTTAAGGGGGGACTGGCACAGGGGGGGTTGAGGGTAGCACTGGATTTAGGAGGGAATGCCAGGGGCTGGGGGATTTTGGTGGGTAAGTAGTAGGGTGGCCATACTTCCCCTTTAAACAAGAACGGTTATGAAAAATACATGTTTCAGGGTTGCATTGGTTCCAGTGCAGCCCGGCACTATGTATTTTTCATAAGCGTCCTCTTTTAAAGGGGAGGTATGGCCACCCTAGTAGGGAGTGCTTTGCTTCTGCATGGCAATTGGCTTTCTAACCCGCTCCGCCTGCTTCTCCTGCACCCCAACCCACCTCTCATCTCACGTGCTCTGCATCCTGAGATCAACTTTGCTTTCTGCTTGTCCTCAACTGCCCTCCTCACCTGCAGCTGGGGACAACAGAGAGCAAAGTTGATCTCAGGATGCAGAGTAGGTGAGATAAGGCAACTACAGGGTGGTTGGTAGGCCTGAGACCAGTCGGGGAGGGCTGACAGTAAGTCAGGCTGGACAGCAGAGCTGGGAGACAGAGCAGAAGGATATCAGTCGTGTTGCCAGAGCCCGGGTGAAATTGACATGACTGCAATTAACAAGTGGGGAAAGATGCAGAGAGGTGAAGAGACAGTCAAACAAAGCCCAGCAGATGGCAAATAGAAAAGGTGTCTTTTTCAAATTTAAATACTAAACAGAATTTTAGTATCTGCTGCTCGCTTTAGTATTATTATTATTAATACTGAAGTGCCTACTTTGGTACTTTAGACTTTAGACTTTTATTACTTTGGCTCGGGCTTTCGCCATGGCCTTAGTACAAACAAAAAGTATATAAAAACATACAGATGTTAGAAAACGCCCAGCAACTGCAGTGATTGACTACCAAACAAAAGATGAACCATTAATAAAATACTTAAATAGTAACACATAAAATTTGATTCGACATTCATTATTTAGGGGTATATTATAACTATTAGAGTTACTACTAGATAGTATAGTTCACCCTCCCACTCTATAGGCCCTTCACGGCCTAGGCCCAGCCTATCTGTGGGATCGCCTCACTCTCCATGTACCCGTGCGACCCTTGAGATCGTCCGTGGGAGCCTTTTTGGAGGTTCCCCGGGTGAGGCGGGTGGCCACCGATGCTGGATCTTTTTCGGTGGTCGCCCCTGTGCTGTGGAATTCGCTTCCGGAGGAGGCTCGGCTGGCTCCCACTCTCCTGCTGTTTCGGCGTATATGTAAGACCTGGCTGTTCCGTCAGGCTTTTGGTGGGGGGTAGGGGTGGGGTGGTGGTGGGGATAGGGATGGGGGTTTCCCCATGTAGTGTATTTTAAATTGTTTTTTAAAAATGTATTATTGTTTTAAACGAAATGCTGTTCACCGCCCCGGGCTGCCCTGTGGGCAGGAGGGGCGGGATATAAATTTAAAAATAAATAAATAAATAAATAAATACTGGTTGCTTTATTTGTAGATGGAGTCTAATTCTCTCTCTCCTCTTGGCTATGAGAGTAAGAAATGTTGCCAGGGATGTGATGTCACTAAGATTTGACAAGTTGACTAAATACGTTAAGGACTGAGACCGAGTAAGTCCCCTACCCTCCAACAGGGGAGTCAACCAGATCGCCCTCTAATGGACATAATACGGGCAGCTAAATAATTGGTGCTCCGCCAACTCTACCACGCCTACTTTAGTACAGTTTAGTATTGAAACTAAATTAGTACTCCCACCCCTAGAAATTAGAGTGACCTGAAACTGAATAAACCCTAAGTGGACGGCATACAGAAGTCCATCTGCCTTACCAGGAGAAACTTTAGGCATTGGAGGCATAGCCAGACACACTTCTATGGGACCAAAGCAATAAGGTTAATTTAATTTTGTCAAGTGTCAAAGATTCTCATGACCCCCTCTCCACCAGATGTGGTCGAGCCCAAGGCATGTTCATTGAAGGCTATCTTGTGGGAGGTCAGCCTTCTGTCAGTTTTTGTCCCATCCCAGATAGAGACAAGACAAAAAGTCAAAACTATTTATTTAATTAATTAAATTAGTGATTTATACCCCGCCCCATCCAGCCTCACGGCAGCTCGGGGAAGCTTACAGAAGTTAAAACAAATACATATATATAAAGATATATAAAAAGTGGGGGTCACAAAACCATTAAATACAATAAAAGAAGGTAAGACCCACTGGCTAAAAAAATCCTGGATGAACAGCCAGGTCTTACAGGTCCGGTGGAAGGCCAACAAGCTGGGGGCCAGGTGAGTCTCCTCTGTGAGGGAGTTCCACAGCTGCGGTGTGACCACCGAGAACGTCCACTCCATCATGGCCCCCTGGTTTACCCGGGGACCTCCAAGAATGCACCCCCGGCAGATCGCAGAGATCGCTCCAGGGCCTGGGGAGTGAGGCGGTCTCTCAGGTAGGAGGGGCCCAGGACATGTAGGGCCTTAAAGGTCAACACCAGCACCTTGAATCGGGCTCAGAATGCTATAGGCAGCCAGTGCAGAGCCCGGAGCACTGGTGTAATGGGCTCCCTATGGCCTGTCCCTGTCAGGAGGTGGGCCGCAGAATTCTGCACCAGCTGCAGCCTCCAAACCATCACCAAGGGCAGCGCCACATAGAGCACGTTGCAGTAAGCCAACCTAGAAGTGATGAATGCATGCATGAGTGTGGCTTGAGACATATGTCTGGATCCTCCACACAAGATGTCATTGGCAAAAGGCTCCCTTTGCCACTGCCTCCACCTGACAATCCAGGTGGAGGTCAGAGTCCAGCAGGGCTCCCAACTCCACAACTGTGGGGCCAGCAGGAGGTGGATCCCCTCCACAAGTGGGGCCATCACCTCAGCTGCCCTACCCACCAACATCACCTCCATCTTATCAGGGTTCAGCCTCAGTCTGCTCAGCCTCATCCAGCTCACTGCTTTCAGGCACTGGGAAAGCACCGAGACTGCAGGGCCTGGGTTTGCTCAAAAAGAGAGGTATAGCTGGGTGTCATCAGCATTCTGGTGGCAAACCACATGAAACTGTCTCACAACCTCACCCAGGGGTTGCATGTAAATATTAAACAACAGAAGGATTTTTTAAATGCTCCTATCTTAGAGCAGGACATTCAGGAGGCTATAGAGTCGGCAAAGAATAACAAAGCTAGTGGTCCTGATGGATTCTCCAATGAATTTTACAAAGCCTATTCAAATACAGTAATCCCCAGGGGTGTTTTTAGGTCCTAAAAAGATCAGGGGCTTGTGCCCAAGCTACTTAAAGTACTCCCGGCAGCGGCTTTGCCAGTGGTGGGCCAGCAGGCCTAGGGGCACTGCCTGGGTGGAGCTGCCCTACTCATATGCATGTGAATTAACTTTAACAGTGCTTTTGGCCTTCTTCAAAATGGAGGTTGTCTGTGCTCCCTGCACCCTCAATGATGGTTTAAAACTGAGTGTTTCCCACAATTCCAACTACAATCATTCCACAAGTAGAAAGCAAGTAATAAAGCGCATGCAGAGCACTAAATTCCAAATGGCCAAGTCACAATCCAACACACAAGACACCCCAAAAGGCAGCCTATTATGCACATTATGCCATGCAAAGAGACATTCTTCTAGATATATAACCAGTTCATTTGTGCCCCCAACTGTCAATTTGTGCTGCCCCCACGCCATAGTCATTGTGCCCGCCTGCCTGCTCCAATCCCTCTCTTTGCATAATAGGTACCAGCAATGAATAAAGGGTTTTTTTAACTCCTATGTTAGTCCAGTTTGTAAATGTCACATACCATGATCTTTAAAGCAATTTTAAAGCTAGATGGTTGACCCTGTAAGCCCCAGGAAAGAGTATAGGGGAACCCCCTTAGATTGTAAGACCCAGCAATGAATAAAGGGGAACCCCACTTAGATTGTAAGCCCCAGAAAAGACTATAGGGACCCTCCCCCACCCAATACTGTAAGCCCCAGCAAAGAGTGTCCGAGGTAACAATGACCTAAAAGGGCAAAGTTGGAGAGTCCCTAACTTGCAGGTTTTTTGTGAGAGATGTGTTCTCAGAGTAGCAAAACACCCTCAGATGGTGGAGCAGGGTTAAACTGTTCTTGCCCCACTACACCCCTGAACCAGTCACCAGCCTCAGTTTTCTGGGTGCCAATGGCTCCCAGGTGCCTGCAAATTTTGTGACCTGTTAACATCAAATATCTCCCAAAATTATCCAGCCACAATGATGAACAACAGCATGCTCAGCAGCAGGATTCATTTAATGTTGCCATATATGCAAATTTTTAGAGCTGCAGCAACCTGTAGTTCTCATAAGTGCCCTCTAAAAATTTGCATATATGGCAACCCGATTTAAGAAAAATGTTCTGTTATATTATTATAAGTTGCTCAGTTCACTCTCTACTTGTTTTCCTGAAAACTTAGCTAAGGATTTTGAGAATCTCTGAATAGGAGCTCACCTCAAACATGTTTCTGTTTTGTTTTTTTAAACAGACAGGGCGGAGGGCAAAAAGCAAGTGAAATACAACAGTCTTTACATATAATACACTAAGTAAGAAAAACAAAACATAAATAAAGTTCCCTTCTAGAAAATATTAAGAATATACAATATAATCTACACTCTTCAAAAACAAAAGGTACCAGCTATTATTATATCTGCCGATGCTGAGAAGGTATTTGATTTTATCGAACTGAGGTGCCTTTTCATGATCCTTGAAAAGATGGGGTTTGAAGGCAATTTTGTAACATGGCTAAAGGTAATTTACAAAAAGCCTCAATCCAGGCTAGTAGTAAATGATAGCCTCACAGAAACCTTCCAATTACAAAGAGGAACTAGACAGGGATGCCCACTCTCCCCTTTGTTATTCAACCTAGTTTTAGAAGCTTTGGAAAATGCCATAAGACAAAATAGGAAAATGGAGGGAGTGGAGACTGGCAAGCATATACATAAACTCTTGCTATATGCGGATGATTTACTCCTTTATATTATAAACCCTAAAGATTCTCTGCCAGAACTATTAAAGGTAATAGATCACTTTGGAAAAGTCTCTGGATATACTATCAATAAGGAAAAATCCTTCACATTGGTGTTTGGTCAGGATCCAACACAAGAGAGAAAGTTTCTTCTTTCTCCATTTCCAATTAGTGAGAAGGGTTTAAAATACTTAACATTGACCAATATTTTAAAAGATATCTACACTGTTAACTTTATACTATTATTAAAGAAACTCAAGGAAGATATAAAACTTTGGCAGAAGTTAATGGTCTCCTGGATAGGGTAAAATAAACTGTACAAAATGGTAGTGCTCCCAAAAATTCTGTATAGATTCATGACCCTCCCAATCCAAATCCCCAACTCTTTCTTTAAAGGAAGTGACTCCCTCATTAAGAACATAGTGTGGAATGGTAAAAAACCAAAGGTGAAAAAAGAGACGCTAATGAGATCACAGGAAAGAGGGGGTATTAACTTCACGGACGTGAGGCTGTATCATATGGCAGCAGTCTTGGGGCCCCTCCCAGAGTGGTTTCATGAAATGAACACTCCTGAGTGGGTAGGGATAGAACAGGAAATTCTACAGGTGCAATAACTAAAGGACATAATTGTAGATAGAGGTACAATTTGCAGACAGCTCAGAAGGGAACACCCCTTTGCAGGAACGTTACTAAAATATTGGTTGAAAGCCCAAAAGAAAATGGGAGCCCAAATAGGTACCTCTCCTTACATGCTAATAGACTCCCTGCAAGCACAGGAAGCCAGATTAGCCTCTACACTAAGGTCCATGTTGAGGAATAAAGGAATAGTGAGGATGCAACAGTTATTCTCCAACGGAAAATTCCTAACACCCCAAAGGTTGGAGAACTTGCTACACGGAGAGGCTAAGGTGTTCCATTACTTGAAATTGAGGAATCTTAGCACTACATCATATAATAAAGGGTTTTTTAGTAGGGAACCTTTTAAACTGGAGAAGCTCTTGTTTAATCAGAGCAAATCTGCGAGAAGGCTGGGCAGAGTCTATAAAGAATTTTAAAAATTGCAGTACGATAAACCTATGCTGTATATGGAGAAATGGAGAAAAGATTTGAGGATACACATAGGAGAAAAAGAGGAAAAGAAGATTTGACTGCACATGAATAGGTGTGCATCCTCTCTAGAAGGCAAGGAGATTCCGATAAAACTTATCACAAGATATTATATGACATCAGTAAGGATGAAATTTGGGAACCCCACAGGAAGGGGCCTATGTTGGAAGGGGTGTGGGGAGGTGGGGGATTACAGACACTCCTGGTGCGATTGTGACAAAGTCTGTCTGTTCTGGAGCAAAGTATGAAGAATAGCAAATAGGGTGGTGGGAGAAATGATTCCCTTCAGGCCGGAGACTGCTCTTCTGGGCCTATTTCCTGAGACAAAAAATATGCTGTCTTGTTCAAAATCTTGTAAAGTATTGTTTCTTGCCGCTTTAAACATTATAGCTAGGCACTGGAAGTCGGAAGAAGAACTGTCCCTGGAGGAATGATCAAGCAGGTTATGGTACCTGTTCTCCATGGAGAAACTTCATGCAAGCCTACAAAATAATCTTAAGATTTTTGAGGAAACTTGGGCACCTATTATTAATGCACTGGAAAACAAGAGAACCAGCATCAGTGACTATCAGCACTTAGTTGAATATTAACTATAACTCGCTCTTAGGACTATGAATGCTAATGTTTGGGACTCTCTTTGTTGTTTGGGGAACAAGGGGTGAATGCTTGTCTTCAATATGGTAAAAGTTTGTATTTCACTGACTGATTGGAACTATGACCTTGTTATAACTGGATGGTTCATGGTTGGTGGTTTTGCATTATTGTTTTTTTGTTCATGGAAAAAGAATAAAAGCTTTATAATAAATAAATAAATAAATATTAAACAACAATGGAGACAGAATGGAACCTTGTGATATGCCACAAATGAGATCCCAGGGGTAGATGTTTCTTCCCCCAGCACCACCCGCTGGCTTCTCCCCATGAGGAATGAGCTCTCAGGAAGGGACCATGTCTAACTTATTTTTTGTAAAGCACCAGGTACATCGCTTGCGCTATATAAATAATAATGCTGCTGCTGCTGCTGCTGCTGCTGCTGCTGCTGCTGCTAATAATAATAATAATAATAATAATAATAATAATAATAATAATAATAAATAAATAACAACCATCCTAGGACAGTTCTGCCAACTACCCCCACCAGGGCCTGCGGCTACCTCAACAGCAACCCATGGTCAACTGTATCAAATGCTGCTGAGAGATCCAACAGGACGAGTAATGTCAAACATCCCAAATCCATCTCTTGGCCGAGGTCGGCCACCAAGGCCACCAACGCAGTCTCGGTGCCATATCCTGGTTGAAATCCTGATTGAAAAGGATCCAGGAGACATAAATCTGTACTACATGGCGGCGGCCTTGATGGGAATAGGCTCCTGAATGGGCAATTTTAGAAAAGGAAATCTTGGGGGTGCAGTCGTTAAAAGATTTGATTGTAGATTAGGGTAAGGTGCCCAGACAGATAAAATTGGACCATCCTTTTATAGGAAACACAATCAAAAACTAGGAAACAATAAGGAAAAAAATGGGCTTGACAGAGGAGTTATCCCCTTTTACACCAATTGACTCCATACAAATAAGGGAAAGGAGCATAGCCCCGGATATTAGAGCCTCTCTAAAGAAAAGGGGAATAGTTAATATGCAGCAACTGCACAGGAGAGGGGAATTCATAACACCACAAAAGCTGCAAGAGCTGATGCAGGAAAAAGTTAATACCTTCCAATATTTACAGTTAAGGGGAATGGTCACCTCACCAAAAAATAGGACAGGTATAAAGAGAGAACCTCTATGTAAAAGAAACAAAACCTCAGGCAGGCTGGGAAGATTATACAAGGAACTTAAGGAATTAATGTACGGCTCCTCGGTAGACTATATAAAGAAATGGAGGAAAGATCTGAACATTCCCTTAGAGGAGGAGGAGGAAAAAAAAGATATGGTGCCATATGAATAAGTGTGTAATCTCTCTGGAGGTTAGGGAAATTCAAATGAAGTTGATTACCAGATACTATCTGACACCAGAGAGAATGAAATTTGCTGATCCAAGTGACAGAGGGTTATGCTGGAGGGGCTGTGAGAGAAAGGAAGCTATAAGCACTGTTGGTGGGACTGTGTAAAGGTGCAGCTCTTCTGGATTAAGGTCTGGAAATTAATTAATAAAGTAGCGGGGGAGGTGGTGCCTTTCAGGCCAGAAACAGCACTGCTGTGTTTGTATCCTAATACAAGCAATATGAAGCGTTGTCAGAACTCCTGTAAGGTCATCTGTTTAGCAGCCATAAATATTATAGCCAAGCATTGGAGATTGCTGGAGGATCTCTCGTTTGATGAACTGCTTCACAGAATATGGTACATGTACACCATGGAGGGATTTCATGCGGATCTTCATAACAAAATACAAGACCTTGAAAAAACCTGGGCACTAGTTATACAAGCCGTGGATGAGAAGAAAATGGACAAGAACAAGCATCAAAGACATTCAGTATCAATCAAATCAGTGGAACTATATTGAAATCTGTATGTGCGGAACACCTTTAGTATGTAAAACAGGGAACCTTTGCTTTCTGTCTCAAGATATGTTTAAGTTATAGGGTAAGAGTGTTGTTGGATGTAACCATACGACCAGTGAAGTTTAAAACTGGCAGTTATTTCTGTAATGGACCATCCCTGGTCGATTCTTGTTGTATTTTTATTTGCAAAAATAAAAGTTATATAAAAAGAAAAAAAAAAAGGATCCAGGAAACCAATGCCATCCAGATGGCCCCGGAGCTGCTGGGACACCACTCATTCAATAACTTTCCCTAAAAAGGGGAGGTAGGGAAGTGCGAACAGAACATGGTTTGGATGTTTGGATGTTCGGTCGTTCAGTTCGAACCCTGAGTTCGAGTTTGGTTGTTCGGTTCGGCGAAGTTCGGTTCCAAAAATACTGCTATTGATACCTATACTGATACAAAAATTGATTTTTTTTGGTATCGGTATCATTTGGCCCTGAAACCACCCCTGCTCTCCACCCCTGCTGCCAGGAAGTCTGGTCCTCAGCTGCCTCCCCCTCCAGACATGTTTTTCCTGCCCAAAGTCATGTTTTTCCCACCTCCGAACTCATCCGAACTTTTCCGAACTGTTCGGCCATTCAAACGTTTGGTTCGGACATTCGGTTCGGTTGTCCGAACAGGCCAAGTTAGGGACAAACTCCAAACATCCAAACCACGTTCGCACATTCCTAAGGGGAGTTTAGAGACAGGTCGATAGCTAGCAAGTGCGTCAACATCCAAAGATGGTTTCTTAAACACCACAGGCTCCTTGAGCTGCACCACAGGCCGCACCACAGGCTCCTTGAGGCAGCCGGCCCCTGTCCTCCCGAAAGAAGGAATTGATCACACCCACCAGTACCAGCCCCAAAATCTCCCTGGCGGCTTTCACCAACCAGGATGGGCAAGGATCTAATTCACAAAAGGTGGCCCTAACAGACCCCAGCGCACCCTCTGCATCGGCCGGCATCACTTCCTGAAACTGATCCCAGAAAGATGGACCAGATGGGCCATCTATAATCCCCATTTCTCCCTCTACTGCGTCAGTCCTGACCCCGAAATCATGCTGGATCTGAGCAATCTTATGTGCAAAGTAGTTCACAAATTCCTCACAGCGGATTTGGGAAACTTCCCCCTCCAGGCGGAGGGAGGCAAGACTGACCAGTCCCCGCACCACCTGGAAGAGCTACGCTGGATGCGACTTCGCAACTGCTATGAGGGTGGCAAAGAATTCCTTCTTTGCCATCCTCACAGTCACAGCATAGAACCGCAAATGGGCCCGATGCTGTAGTCGATTGGATTCAGCACAAGAGCGGTGCCAGTGGCACTCTAGATGCCACCCCTCCCGTTTCATGCACCTCAGTCCCTCAGTAAACCAAGGAGCCCTAAGGTGGTGAAGCAGTGGCAGTAGACGTCTGGAAGCCACCTAATCTAAGGTCTCCTCCAACAAGGCATTCCAAGTTAGGATGAGATCATCAGCTGAGCGGTCATCAAGGTCTAAGGACACGTCCCACAGGGCTTCTTGGAACCCAGCAGCGCGCTGGGACTGAATGCTCAGCTGCCCAGCATGCATTCAGTCCAAGTTTGTCCCTTCTGGAACTCCAGAGAGAGCGCTCACTGACTGAACGCTCTGTCTCTGCCGGGCAGTTGAAATTGGTATTGGAGCACCGCGCTGCTCTGACTGAAAGTCAAGCTGCAGCAGTCAGAGCAGCGCGGTGCTCTGATATCAATTTCAGCCACCCGGCAGAGACAGAGCGCTCAGTCAGTGAGTGCACTGTGTCAGTGGCACCGGGGGCATGGGGGAGAGCGGGGGAAGGAGGGCACTGCCCCATGCACCCTCAGGCAAGGGTCGCCACTGCTACTGTGAATGCCCCTTATTTTAAAAGGATTTTTCCAAAGCATTAACCAGAGAACTGTGCTTTTCCCACCATTTTGCATTTGAGATCGCATATAAGATGGTAACGGTTTTGCTTATGCAAGAAGGATATTTCCTGATGCATTCTCCGGCAAATAAATGTTACTAATTATCTCTATGTATAATTTAAGCTGCATTTTACTAGGCCATTACTTGTTGAATTACTACAGTAAATAAATATTGATTATAGCTAAATGCAAGAGCTACCACTTTTTTTATTGGTATGAATGTACACAGGGCCCTAGAGATGGATAGAACCAAACTTTTATTTATCAAGGAAAGTGCGAGATAGTAAGAAGGCAGGAATACTGAAATCAGAATTTATTTCAGGAACTGACCAGCCTCATTGTCCTAAAAATCCCATGGTTGCCACAGTGGTCCCAAATGACAGCAACACAACGTGGTTCAAATGATATCTTTTATTGGATCTACTTTTATTAGTCCAATAAAAGATATTCAAACCACTTTGTCTTGCTTATTTTCACCAACAGTTGGTCCAGTAAAAGATATCATTTGAACCACTTTGTCTCTCTGTCCTAAAAAAATGGAGCCACTGAGCCCAGTTCTCCTCTCACTAGCAGTGGTGTGTCATTCCATTGACTTCTGTGGCATTTCTCCTCATTTACGTCAATAAAAGGGACATCAAATTTTGGCCCATTATTAGTATTAGTGAAAGAGATGTGATTTGTAAAAGTTACAATTTGATAGAGTTGTGGTTGTCAGGCACCATCAATTTCAGTTTTGTAAATAACACACTTTCAAAACACTAAGAAGAGCAGAAATGTACCTGCACTCTAAGAAATGCCAACAAAAAACGGTTCACTTTTCTTTAAAAATCTCCCATAGAGTTTAAAATCCAAGGTTTCCAGTACTTAACTACTTAACACCTTAAGCTGAAACTGTCCTTACTTTTATTATTATTATTATTATTATTATTATTATTATTATTATTATTTACACCAGCAATGTATCTGGCACTGTTCAATCATAGAGACAAGTTCCTACCCCAATGGGCTTACACTCTAGGAAAGACAAGGGAGAGGACCACATAGGGGAGACCGGTACGCATTCATGACATTGTGAAACTGTAGGTGCATTATTATTACCAATATATGCAAAATGTGATTGGGATTGATTTCTAATTACCAATTTTAAAAACATAGATTAAGGGGCAAATGTGTCGAGGGAAGCTGTGGGAAGTGGTGGTGCTGGCATCATCCCTACGGGTTTAAATGTCAGAGTTTAGCACTTTCAATTAACTGCTGCAATAATCAGGGAATCCTAGTAAAGAGCCAACACCAAGGAATTTTGTGCTTCTATTAAGATTGTCAGTAACCATGTGGGCTGGGGCAGCGTGAGAATTTTTGTCACCCTAGGCAGCTGCTACCCCCACCCCCATCAAGTCGCACAGCTTGGCAGCGGTGACTGGATTGGGGGTGGAGGGGAGAGTTACCCAAGGTGGCCCCATGTCCGCCGCTGCCAGACTCCATACCTGGATCAGTAATGAGGCCATTTAGGGTGGCAAGTTCAAGGAGGCACTCTCCCCTCTGCCCCTGATCCAGCTGCCACCGAGCTCTGTGGCTGGTTGTGGAGGGGAGGCACCGAGGGCAGCTCTTCCATCCCATTCCAGCCACAGAACTTGGTGGGACATGAGAGGCGTGGTCATCTAGGGTAGCAATTTCAAGGGGCTCTCGGTTTCTGTTCTCCCCCCACCCCCCCAATCCAGCCACAGAGCTTGGGAGCCACTGGATCAGGGTTGGGAGAGCCATCCAGTTGAACTTGCCAGCCTAACCTGTGCTGCTGCCTATATTATGGGCATTTTTACACACTCCTTAAAGTGCTGGTCTTTTAATCTTCTGGATTTACAAGTCCACAAGTAAGTTCTGGATGCATTCTTCACACACACTCTGTCCTGAGGCAGCCTAAAGTAGCCACAGCTGGAGATGTGAGGGGCTGCCATGGAAACCAAGTGACCACAGCTGCCTGGAGTAAAACAGTTTACCAGGAAAACTTTTTACACACAAAAGTTCTGGGAGAAGGTCTATGCAGAAGTTCAAAGAGCCAGATGTTTAAGATCTGGGGCTGCATTCACATCTGCGGCTGTGGCAGAGAGAGCAGCAAGGGAAGACGCAGCAGTGAGGAGAAGCCAGATGACAGAAAAAGAGCTGGTGTGAAGAGGGATCTGCCGTGGCTTCTCTTGTGCATGTCAGGGTGCAAAATCCTGCCCTGACGTGTGAGAGAAGCTGTGGAAGAGCCCCATTTGCACCAGCTCTTTTCCTGTCATCTGGCTCCTCCCCGCTGCTGCCTCTTCTCTCGCCGCTCTGCTGCCACCGCTGCCACAGATGTGAATGCGGCCTGGGTGAATGACTCACAGAAAGTTCAGGATGCAACAGCAAATATGCAGGAGAAATGTGTGTGTAAAAACACCTATTGATAGCACTGACCCGGCATATGGGTGAGGAAGGCCCAAAACCCCCAGTTAATTTAAACTTAATTGTTTCACTCCTCCTAGCTAGCACTGACTATATATCTGCTGAAAAATATACTTTAATTTTTTTCTTTTTCTTTCTAATGCAAGATCAAGTTGTTTCTCTTGGTTTGCAATTATTGGGTTAAGTTTGCCCAGGGAATGCAATGTAGGAGGGACAGGTGGCTGGGATTTAGAAAACACGCTGCAAATTGGAAGCTGGTGGGGAGGCATGCAGGATAAACAGCAGGTTTCTGAAGAAAATGAAGGATTTGAATGTTATTGTTGTGTCAGGTAAGTGGGAATCTTGCTGGGACCTTTTCCCAGCTTGGGCAGGTGATTTTTCTTAAGTGAGAGAAATAAGAGGTTATCTGCCTCATACTGAGCATATCTGGCAATACTGACTGGTATAACACTAGGGAAAAATCATCTGAGAAGAAAGACAAGGAAGTGTAACAAGCTATTATATATATATATATATATATATATATATATGCAAACCCTGATGCCTTGTTCTCTAGAGCCTCTATATACAAGTACTAGCTAGTTATGTTTTTTATAGCTAGATAGCTAGATAGCTAGATAGATATACAGAAGTTCAAAGAACCAGATGTTTAAGATCTGGGGCTGGGGTTTTGTATATATAAAACCATAACTAGCTAGTACTTGTATATAGAGGCTCTAGAGAACAAGGCATCAGGGTTTGCTCTACCTGCAAAGAAACCATTGTCGTTTCCTGAAGGCTCAAGGCAGCTTACAAAAAAATATAAAATACAATAAAAAACGTTTCAAATACAACCCCCCCAACTTAACCCACTCCCAGTCCCACCCTCCAAAAACCTCCCACCTAATCCCTCTCCCTATCCCCCAACCCATCCCCCCCCTTAAATCAAATACACACCGTACCATCAAACCCACCCTACCCATCTCCTCCTCCAAACGCCTGGCGGAACAATCAAGTCTTACACCACCACCAGAAGGTGAGCAGATCTGGACAGAGGCAAATCTCTGCTGGAAGGGAGTTCCGCGGCAGTGGAGCAGCCACCAAGAATGCCAGGGGTGTAGCTAGGTTGGAGTTTGCCCAAGACGTTTGGACAAGAAATGGACTTGGGGGGGCCCCCTTGCCCCAGAATTCTTATTGCAGGAGGAAACTGTCCCCACTTCTATTGGCAAGGATGCAGTTTTCCGAAAACAGAAGAACCCCGTAGTACAGACAACTCTAGACTAGACCCAGCCACACAACACACGACTGGTGCTATAAAAATGTTTATAATAATAATAATAATAATAATAACACAAATACCTCCTAGCTCCTCAGAGCACATTGAAAAGCCCCCCCCACCCCCCAATGCCACTGGATGCCCCACATCACAGACACCCTCAATAGCACCATAAACACTACCAGGACATCTCCTAGCTATCTCCACAGAGCCCCATGCAACAGATGCCATCGAATTCCAGAGAATGCCACCATAAAACTGTTCCAGAGACACAAAGAGCATACCAGACACACCTTCTTCCTCTTTAAACATAATTTTGGTGCCATACAATAGTAAATACAAAACAGCTTTGCAGTAAATCTTTGACATCTTAATAAGTTGATATTGCTATAAACTTAAATATACAAAACATGGGCCATATTTGACCTCTTCTTTTAAATTAAAAGCTGCTTTAAAAAACATTGCTTCTCCCCCCACCCCCCATAAGTCTTACAACCATAACCTTACTAAAACAACAGGAAAATACAGTAAGTTTTTCCAATTTAAACACATAGTGCATAAAGACACGGTTTGAGCTCTTTGGCTAAAATTAACCTCATAAGGATGCCCATTTTAAAAACATAATTCAGTTCAAGTAAAAAGTAAGACATCTATAAACTACCATATTTTAGATTCAAACAGTGCTTGAACCACCTTGCCTGTCTAATGTAATAAATCCATGCCTGCAGGTGGTACACTTTTTAAAGATGCATTAAAGCTAGCCAGTAGGACCTGATGATTCTCTCTGTGCCTAACAGCTGTGTTTTTATCAAAATATCTCCCATTGATTTCAGTAGAATTACTCTTGAGTCACAGTAGTGTATATGTTATAGCAATTCCTGACCAACTCTGACTTTTTTGCCTCTGAGTTTATGCCAATTCATTTAACCCTGATGTAACTTCACTCATTAGCAATCAGTGGTAAATTATTAAACATTTTTAAAAACTACCAAGCTTGTCAAAAATTTGGACTAGAAGCCCTTATTCATGCCTCACGGCAGGGATGGGAAACACTTGGTCAGTGACTGGTTTTTATTTGGTCCCTTTGCAGTTCCTGAATCTGGTCCATCATGGTTTCAACCCCTTCCTTCAAGCACTGAAGGGGTGCACTCAGGAAAAAAGGAATCGAGGGGCTGGATCAGTGGGTTAGATCCATGATATAGATCCCACAGGCTCCCATCCCTCAACATTTATCTGGACCATGGTGCTTGTCCTAATTTACAAATGGTCCTGGAATCCAAGGGGGTAGGTTCCCCACCCTTGCCCTACATGCTTACCAACTTTCCCCATTGACACTACACTTCCCCTTGCTGACAGGGGGAGAGGCTGGAGCCAAGCGGGGGGAAGAGCCCTGCAGCCACAGCGTTGGGGAGAGCAGTGCACCCAGGCACTGAGGCACCACCTGCCCAGCATGGTGTGGATCCTCCCCAAGAACCCCAAACCTCTGGATCCACTACCTCCCCAGATGACTGTCCCATGGGAGATCTCTCTGCTGCCAGGAGAGCAGCAGCCTCTGCCCAGCTTCCTGTTTGCATAGGAGGATGAGAGAGGACTGGAAGTCCCAAGCACAGAGATTGCAACTTGCTGTCTCTGTGCTTGGAACTTAGACCGCTTTCAGACCTCCCCCCACCTCCCACACCCGTGCACATATTGTGGATGCTGGAAGGAATGCACAGCCAGGATACGTATGGGGTGCTGCAGGTCTGAAAGCCCAGTACCCGCAGAGATACAGAGCACCCTGCACATATCCTGGCTGTGCATTTCCTCCCACAGCCAGACTATGCATTGGGGGGGAGGAGGTCTGAAAGTGGCCTTAGACCCACCCCCCACCTCTCTTGATTTAAGTGGACTGCATAGAGGAAGAATCACCTCATTCCTCGAGGCTCCCCTTTGCCACTAGTTCTCATAACTAGTACAATAACTCAAGGCACCGCAAGTGTGGCTGCATTTCCACCTGTGGCGGCAGTGGCGGCAGCAAGAGGGGCAAGGGAAGATACTGTAGCGCAGAGAAGCCAGTCAACAGGAAAAGAGTCCATGCTAGGGATGGGACTATCGGCGAATTATCGGTTGCTGATTTTATCGGTATCAGATTAATCTGATATCAGATTTATCGGTATCGGCATATTGGTTTTTTAACATAGCCAATGTTTTGGATCTTTAACATTGTCGCCATTTTTAAAAATTTTAAAAGATTCAAAAAATCGGCAATGTTAAAAACCGATATGCTGATACCGATATTATTGGTATTATAGGATTAATCCGATATCACCAATTATCGGCATTATCGGATTAATCCGATACTGATAGTTCTATCCTTAGTCGGTGCGAACGGGGATCTGCCGCGGCTTCTCTCACGCATGTCAAGACAGGATTTTGCGCCCTGACATGTGCGAGAGAAGCCACGGCTGATCCCCATTCACACCAACTCTTTTCCTGTCAGCCAGCTCCTCCACACTGCCGTGTCTTCCCTTGCTCCTCCTGCTGCCGCCACTGCATCCGCAGGTGGGAAAGCAGCCTGTATGCTAGCTTCACTCATCTGATTTGCACAAAGGGTGAAAACAGGCATTTCTCAGGTATGTTGCAGGGCTTCATAGGGTGCCAACACAGTCCTGCAACATGCATAAGAAATGTTAAAGCAGAGTTATATGCATGCCTAAAGAGGCGAGCTCTACACCTACTGGGAACTTTTCTACTTAATTTCATTGTGGACCCAATCCTGTTCCCAGAAATAACCACTACAGTATGTGCCCTTCATTCAAGGAGCTGCTAACATCATTAAGTTCCTGCAGTTCACAGCCCATCAGTGAGGGGCTATCCCCATTTCAGAGAGAGAAAGAAAGGCACCAATTGCCACATCCTAATTTTCAGTAACAACCACAAAAACTGAGCGCTTAACTTCAGACACTTCAGGCCTGACTGGTTGGTGGTGGTGAGGTGAGCTTTTTCACAGCTCCCATTGACTTCAGCTGGGATGAAAGCTAGACTCTTCTGGGTCTAGAAAACTGATAGTGTCCAGGTGCGCCTAGAGCTGCTGAGGCACTACCCACTCAATAACCTTCCCTAAAAAGGGGAGGTTAGAGACAGGTTGATTGCTGACAGGAAAATCAATGTCAAGTGATGGTTTTTGAGTAGAGGTCACACTAAGGCCTCCTTAGTCCTTAAGGATGTCTGGCACCCTGCCCTCCGGCATTGATTACCCCAGCCAGCAATGGCCTCAGACAATCCCGGCTGGACTTCACCAGCCAGGACAGGCATGGAGGTGCGTGTGCACTCCCGCATAACACCCACCTCCATACACATCACCCACCCATCTCCATCCACGGAGTCATCACACAAAACTAAAGAGGCTCTGTGGGAGGAGATGGGTGTGTGCCAATGGGAAAGGACACCCACCCACCCCCACCCACTGCGACAGCACACCCATTCCCCCACCCACCACTGCCTGTGTAAAAAGGACCATAGAGTGCTGGGGGTGTGAGTAACAAAGGAGGAGGCAGACTGCCTCAGAGTTCCTCTAGAAGCTCGGTAATGCAGCCCAGCTAGGAGGGCTGAAGAGTCAGCATTTGTGAGTCCCTGACAGATACATTCTACAGTTTAGCCAGTAGATAAGAAAGAATAACCTTTGTTAATAACAAAACCTCACTAGTTCATCCCAGCTTTTTACATTGGACCAAGAATAGGAGACAGAGATAGCTAGAAGTTAGATAAATTGTGTTGTCTTGTGAGCAACAAGAATAAAGTTGTGGTCATTAGACTGGGACAAAGCATTCAAGAGGAGACAAAACCTTCCCTCTCCCCCATCTCTCAGGGTGCTGTGAAGATGCAATTCCTTATTAGCGTCAGCCACTAGGATGCTATGGTTCTGAAGAAGATATAAAAAGAAAAACATATAGCTCATGAATATGGGTGCATGGATTGGAGATAGCAGGGTTATACATTTTTTTAAATGAAGGTTTTACTTATTCTAGAGTGACAATCTCCCCATACTGCAGCTGAGATATTTTCTTATCTTAAGAGTACTATAAACAGAGTGGCCATACCTCCCCTTTAACAGAGGACGCGTATGAAAAATACATGTTGCAGCCCTGCAGCATGTTTTTTTCATAAGTGTCCACTTTTAAAGGGGAGGTATCGCCACTCTAACTATAAAACCTGGGATTTAAGTAGGTTTCTTTCCTAAACCTAAGTACAATTGGGCTCATTCTTCCATAGCCCCACCTCATGCACCTCGTTTTACTTTTGAGCCTCATCATATCCTTCTGTAGAATTCCCCTTTCCTTCAATTGCTTATTATTAGCCAGTCAGTGATCCCAAGTGCAACACCTTAACCCACAGCCCTGCCCTAGCTCCTTACATCTCTGCAAATTAGGCCTATATATGTCTCACTGTGTACCCCCAAAAATGAAGCATACCAGTCAAAGGGACACTTTTAATGATGGCACTTTAGAGCTGAGAGATAATTGAGAGGGTGATCAAGTCCATCTCCCTATTTTAGCAGGATCAGCTACATATAAACTATCCCTCAGCCTATTTTTTGAAACCTCCATTGATAGGATCTGCTCAACCTACTTAATCCCATTATCTGACAATAATCCTGATATTAAACTCTTTGCTATTCAGTAGGGGTGGGACACTGAGGAGAATATCAGATACCGGATGTACCGGTATCGGATCTTGGAGAAGAGACGATTTTTAACATTGGCCGCGATACCAGATTTTTTACATTGCGGATATTGACTTCAGTGACCACAATGTAAAAAATCCGGCACCGCAGCCAATGTTAAAAATCTGGTATGCTGGTACAGATAAATACTGGATTTATCGGATGAAGCCGATACACCCAAATACTAGCAATATCGGATCTCAGGAGAACCAGAATTCCCACCCCTACTAGTATTCAGCAGTTAAGGATTTGTATCCAGTAGATTTTCCCACCTGTAACTTTGGCTGTGTATATGGAAACGTACACATTCCATATACGCAGTGTTTTTATACACACATTTCTCCTGCATGTTTGCTGTTACATCCTGAACTTTCCATGTGTCTAAATCACTCACCCAGATCTTAAACCTCTGGCTCTTTGAACTTCTGCATAGAACTTCTCCCAGAACATTTGTGTGTAAAAAGTTCTTCTAGTAAACTGCTTTACTCCAGGCAACTGTGGTCACTTGGTTTCCATGGCAGCCTGTCACGTCTACAACTGCGGCTACTTTAGGCTGTCTTAGGGCAGTGTTTGTGTGAAGAATGCATCCAGGAACTGCCTCGGAGGCAGCGTGTGTGTGAAATGCATCTTGAATTTACTTGTGGACTTGTAATCCTAGAAGGCTGAAAAATCCGGAACTTTAAGGTGTGTGTAAAAATGCCCAAAACTTCCACGGCCCGTGCCTTTCCAGAAAGAAACCTTCTAGCCCAACCAGGGCTCTCATATGAGGAGAGGCTTGGTTGGCTGGGGCTCTTCAGCTTGGAGAAGAGACGACCGAGAGGAGATATGATAGAGGTCTATAAAATCATGAGTGGTGTGGAACTAATAAACAAGGAGCAGTGATTTACCCTCTCAGCTAGTCTAGGGGACACTCCATGAAACTCATGGGTGGCAAGTTTAAAACATATAAAATATTTTTTTTTTCACTCAGCGTATAATTGGGTTGTGGAATCTGCTGTCAGAGGCTGTGGTAAGGGCCAGTACTATAGCTGAGTTTAAAAGAGGTTTGGACAAGTTTCTGGAAGATAGATCCATTAGCAGCTATTAGCCGGACACAATCAGGGAACATGACAGGAGCTGGGGGAAACCAACAGGGAATGGATCCCCCATTGTGACCTGTTGGGTGCTTCTCCCAAGCCACTGTGATTGGCCACTGTTGGAGACAGGATGCTGGGCTAGATGGACCATTGGTCTGATCCAGTATGGCACTTCTTATATTCTTATGCCTCTGACGCAAGTGTTACTGAGTGGAACTCTGTTCAGTTATGCCAAAGATCAGTTTAAATGATTGTAATGGTTCCCTCTAACCTTTAGACCATCAAAAACCAATCATTAATTTATATCCAAGCATAATTCAGAAACTGTATTTTATATGTAAGTTATATTTGTAGAGAAAGTTGCATTTCTGGTTCTGCAAGATTAGTAGGAGAGGATTTTTTAGGGATGAACTATCATAACATGCACTCAACCAATAATCGTTTTATTATTTTTATTACTATTATGCCAGCAGCATGCCTGGCATTGAACAGCTGTTGTTAGAGATAGGTTCCTGCCCAAATGGGCTTACCATCTAAAATGAATGAGGGAATGAGGGAGAGGAGACAAAAAAGAGGCACATATGGAAAGACAGGGTTACATTCATGAAGCTGAGAAGTTGTAAATGTGTGTGCTTAGTTAAGGGTGTCTTTAGACATAACATCAATGGGCATCTGAATGTGTGTTTTGACCTTGATATGAATACTGGTTTGGCCCTGTGTTCACCATGTGGAGCTGCTTATATATACAGCCCATCTTGAGGCAAATCAATGTTTTGCCCACCGCCCGATCTCAACACGCAAGCATTGCCGCCTTGTTCTCTGTGTTGTATCTGCTAACATGCCACATGATATCATTAGACACAATGTTGACCACGTGTTGAGCCAAAACACGCAAATTGTCCTTGTGATGCAATGGTGTTCACATCGCATGTTCATCGGGTGACCAAATTGTTATGGTGCTTAGCTTACACACAATGACCAAACACATGCTTACGTGTTTTGACACCTGATCTTTGCTATGTCTAAAGATGCCCTAAGTTACAAGAGGAGGTGTGGGATCCTGAAGGATAAGAAAGTATGAGAAGGGTCTGTGAGCAATCTATGGAGATGAGGAACTAGGGAAAGCTTGAGAGGAGAGGTGGAGTTGAAGGTTGGAAGAAAGCAGAGCATATGTGCTCATCAAAGGAGTTCCAGGTGGAGGGATCTCATGGGTGAACCTGGTTGAGGGAGCAGGAGACTCTGGGACAGGTGAGAGTGGTGGAAGAAGAGAATTGAAGTTCTCAGGTGGGAATGTAGTAGGAAACCAAAGCATAAAGATAGGGAGGAGCAAGGCCATGAAGAACCCTGAGGCAAGAGCAAAATGTTTGGGTGAAAATAAACAAGACAGTAGCCCACATTAGTGCCCATCAGGTGGGTGTTTGCCTGCCCCTCTATTAGGTGTTCACCAGATGTTGGTCTGCCCCCCACCCTCCCCTGCAGTCCTCACTCACTCCCCCACTCAAGGCATCATCAAAGGACATCGCAGGCCCACTGTGAGGGTTAGTGTGTGCTAATGCATGCCCGCATTGCCGTGACTTGTTAATTAACATGGGTTACCCATTTATTAGCTCAACTTGCTAAAAAATTTGAGTGGTGGTTTAGTGGAGGCTGCATGGACTGAACATGGACTCCAGTGGACTATTGTCTCATTTGAAAACACCCTTTGTGCTGGAAGCAATGGAGGAGGGAGAGATTGGAGTGATTGGATATGATCAAAGAGTCAGGCCAGGTGGATGATCTTTGCAGCTGAGGTTGGATCAAAAGTGAGAAGTCAAGGTGAAATGGGGAAAGCCAATAAGAAGGATTTAGTAGTTAAGGCAAGAGATTATTAGAACATGCGCTAAGGTGTTGGCAGTGTTAGCAGTAAAGAAGGGCCTATCTTTAGCAATGTTATTCAGGACAAGCAACAGGTCACCATGACAGACAGTAAAGCAGAGAAAAGAGACAACAGTTAGCTAGTCTATGTGCCTGGAGGATGGGCTGGGTTTCAACCCTGTCAGTGGAGCTAGAGAGTGAAGAGGAAGGGAAAGGATAATTTAGGTGGGAAGATGAGGAATTCAGTCTTGGAACTTTGCTTTACTTTGTTTGACAGACTAAGTTGGTGGGACCATCTGGGAGAGGAGGGGCTAGGAGCAGGATCTACTGCAGGGAAACAACTGTTGGAGTCCTCCCACCTATTCATTGGCTCTTTCCCATCAACCCCCAGGTATATTATCCAGAGGTTGGACCCTTGGGCATGAGTGGGACCAGCTGGGAGAGGAGGAGCTAGGAGCAGGGGCTACTGCAGGGGAACAACTGCTGGAGCCCTCCCACCTATTCATTGACTCTTTCCCATCAACCCCCAGGTATATTATCCAGAGGCTGGGGCCCTTGGGCACCAGCTGAAGGGCGACACCTAAGGGTGTCGGCCGTTGTCGGGGCCGTTCACAGGGCTGCGGTGATGGTGATCCCTCTTGATGGAAGGACTGTGAGCTTGTGCAGGTCGTCACCCCACTGACCCTCAAATTACAATACAGGGGGAGCTCCACAAAAGCGCTGCCTAGGCTCCAGGATGGGGAAAAAGGAGAAGAAGCTGGGTATGGAAACCCGCTCCCAAGCATGAAACAAGCAGCCAGTTCTGGAAAATTATCTACAGAGCTTTAAGGCAACAGATGCCTGCTCTCAGGGGGCTGCTGGCTCTCAGGGGAATCCGGAGGGCACTCCTACCTTATGGGCCCGGCGATCTTCAAATTATGAAAGAGCTCCAAGTGACCTACAGGAGGAACATATAAGGCCTGACTTATTGGACCTGGCTGACTCTACTTCCCAGGTAGGCCCCCTGACTCCGGGTATGGGGGGAAATTCACTAGATCATCCATCCAATTTAGCTGTTGAATCTGAGGACCTCGTCTTGGACGCTGTGGGTGAGCAGTGCTATGCAGTAGGAGATTTGATCTCTAAACTTTATGCCCAACTGGAACAGATAAATATGCAGCTTGATCTGCATAGACAGCAACTGGGGATTATTACTGACTCATTGAAATTATACAGGGCCGATCTGGCGCAGTATACCAGGGGTAAAGTACCTATGGCCACAGTAGAGACCCAGGTCTCGGAGAAAGACATCTCTCTGCAATCTCCATGTATAGGATGTATTGGCATAGATCACTCTGACCCCTGTAAGATAAATGGTGATTTAAAGCTGGATAAATTTGCCCTAGCTTTTTATGTTGCCCCTCACCTTTTGGCCATTTTCCAGCTTGGTCTTTAAAACATCTTATACATCACCATCTATCAAATATTATGGGGCTTCCTCTACCTATTGGTTGTATTACTCATTGTTTATTCTTACCCTCAATGCTGGATTCTCATCGGGTCTTAGTGCATTTCTCTTCAACAATTATAGTGACTAAGCTTATGGCCCATCTAAACTGATTTGCGACCTGGGGGATCTGTCTTAGCAGAGTTTATATTAATCCTAGAGTTTGTCCCCTTGTAATAACTACTCCGACTTCCTTTCCTATAGACTCAGATTTATCACTAACAGGCAGTCAGGAGAATCTTAGCCCATTAGATGACCAATTGTTAGGCCGGCAAGCTAGACAATCAGGTATGATTCAGTCAGAACCACAGCAAGATCAGGTCCAGATTTCTGGCCTGAATGGGGCAGCTGGTAAGGTGGTTTCTCCCTGTTTAAACCCACTCCCCTGTCTCTTAAAATCAAATCTAAAACAAAGAGCAGATTGCTATCAAGCATTTGTCCCAAAGGCCTTCCAGGTAGGGAGTAAGGCCCCTGGTGGCCACGATCTCCAGATAGAAAGTAAGGCCTCAGCATCACCCTGTACTCCTAACCTAGAGCAAAGTATATAATGCCAACAAGGAACTGCTTCGAAGGATTCCCAGATAGGAAGCAGGGCCCCTGATGGACAAAACCCTCTTACGCTACTCCTACCATGACTGCCTGCTGTAATACCTACTGCTAGCATTACCATGTGCTCATGGAATGTCGCAGGGTGGAGCAGATATTCCCATGACCCTGAATTCCTCGCCTATATACAAAAGTTCTCTGTAATTCTGCTACAAGAGACATGGGTTAAAACTCCATTAGATCTAGATGTGTTTTTTTCACATTCTCTGCCAGCTGTCCACTGGAAAACCAAAGGGCGACCATGTGGAGGGCTGGGATGTCTGATAGCCTCCAATGCCCCGTTTAACATCTTGGAAAAACTATCATTATCCCACTTTCTTCTTGGATTGGTAGTTAAGGCAGGGTCCCATGTTTTAATAATCCTAAACATATATATGCCCCCATGTAACGCCACCTCCTTCCAGGTCACTAGCCTGGATAGATTGGGCCAGCTCTTGGAGGAATTCACCAATAAATACCCAGAGGCTTTGGTTATTGTAACTGGGGACTTCAACGCCAGAATGGGTACAGACAATCAGGCTATGGCCCCTTTCTCAGATGGATGACCAACTACTCCATCAAATCAATTAGCCCCCAGGAGATCTAAAGCCCAGGTTATCAATTCACAAGGGATCAGGCTAACCGATTTCCTTATTGCCCAGGATCTTTACACTTTAAATGGCTCTGGATTCAGTGACCTGGATGGTGAGTACACCTTTATTGGGTCACAGGGATCCAGTGTGGTTGACTATACCCTGGTTAATTTGAGAGTTCTCCCGTTTGTCGATGATTTCGTTGTCGGACCACCAATGACTGGAGATCACCTTCCGCTGATGTCCAGCTTTAGATTTCCTATTTCAGCCTTAAAATATACTTACTTCCAAGAAGCCCCAGATCCCCAAAGTGAAGTGAAGCAGCTTGAACAAGTCCAGGCCCCCAGGTGGAGCGACACGGTGCTTGCATCCTTAAACGATTATGTGGTGCAGCCCCATGTCATTTCACTGCGTGATAGGCTTCTTTTTTCCACCACAAGTGCAGAGGTCTTGGATTTGTATGCCCAGCTGACAGCAGGGTTGAATGATCATTTAAAGAAACTGGTTTCTTCCCCGGTTCCTTCAATTAATAGGATTAACCAGCCATGGTTCGATAGAGAGTGCTGAGAAACTAGATGCAAATTGAAGGAAATATATCACTCTTATAGAAGACTTGGTGTAAATGCTTTGCCCACCAATTATGTAATAATTAGGACACAGTACAGGAAATTAATTGTCAGCAAGAAAAAGGGGTTTTGGGATAACCAATTGAAAAATGTTCTGCAGGCAGCTAATCAGGGGGACGCTAGATGTTTTTGACATCTAATTAACACTTCGACTGGGGGGTCCCAGAGACCTAAGTCTACTATACATATTCAATCAACAGTCTAGATGGCCTGTTATAAGAACCTTTACAATAGAGAAAATAGATCACAGGTCAATGAAATTAACATCCTAGAGGAGGCTCCCTTGTGGCCTCAGGTTAGAGAGGATGAGATTGAGCCACTGTTAGACTCCTGCACCAACAATCACGCACCAGACCTGGATCTCATACGAGCAGAACAACTTAAGGCTCATAAGGCCTGGTGGCTGCCTATTTTGGCGATTCTCTTCACTGCCATTAACAATACTGGCCAAGCCCCGAGGGCCTGGGACACAGCAGTGGTTATTCCTATTTACAAAAAAGGAAGTAAATCAGATCCAGTTAATTATTGCCCTATTAGCTTGCTCTCAGTCGTGGCCAAACTGTATGCCAAATATGTACTGGGGAAACTGAGCGAATGGATGACCCAGACTGAAGCATTGATCCCAGAGCAGGCTGGCTTCCAGCAAGGCCGTTCCACCATCGAACACTGTCACATTCTTCACCATCTGGCAGCCAAACACAGGGCCCGTAATGGTGCACTGTATGTGGCCTTCTTGGACCTTAAGGCTGCATTTGATTCGGTGGACCGAGATGCCTTGTGGGGAACATTGCAGGCTTCTACTATAGACAGGCTCCTCTTGGCCCTGATCTATTCATTATACGAACATACCTCCTTGGTGGTAAAGTTAGACCAGCAGGGACATGTCACTCCCCCAATTCCCACCAATAAGGGGGTAAGACAGGGTTGCGTTCTAGCCCCAGACCTATTTAATTACTTTATCAATGGGGTAATTTTGACTATGGCGGACCCGAGTTTCTTTCCCCCCAAGTTGGCATTAAGCTCCATCGGATGCTTATGCTATGCAGACGATATCGCGCTACTTTCTCAGACGCGACTAGGACTCAATCGACAACTACAGGCTTTTGCAGCATTTTATCATAGGAACTCCCTAACTATCAATTATGAAAAATCAAAGGTCCTAGTCTTTTCTCCTAAGACTAAAACTCAGACCTGGCACATTGAGGGTACCCCTATCCAACAGATCCCTGCCTTCCAATATTTGGGGATCCTATTCCACAGATCCTGTAGCTGGCGACAACATGTCGACAGGGCACTGAAAGCAGTGCAAGCCCCTGCTAAATCTATTACTGGTCTGGTCTGTAAACAGAGAAGAATGGTTGTACTCCCTGCTTTACAGGTTCATACAAGCAAAATCCGATCACAACTTATCTATGGAGCTGAACTGTGGGCTCCTGCTTGCCAGGTTCAGATAGATGGAGTCCAGTCAAAATTCCTGCAAAGGATCTTGGGGTTCCCGCGGAGTACTCCATTGACAGTAGTTCGGCTGGAACTGGGACAGAAACCTTGGTCCCAGAAAGCAGACGAAGCTGCATTAAAATTCTGGATCAAATTAAACTTCACTCAGGGATCACAATTACTTAAGAATCTCAGGGAGGACACCTATGTTAGTCAATGGGCCGAGAAAGTAAACCTCCAAGTAAGGCGAATGGGGTTTTCCTCAGAGTATCTCCTCCACAAACCTCTAATTGCGATCAGAGGTGAGATTCTAGGACGTTCTGGGGACATAGGCCGCCAGTTGGAAATTGGCAGCATGGGATCATCTCCCCATGTCCACGACTATATCCGGTGGATTCCTGAGAAGGGTCAGGTAGCCGAGTACCTTGAGGCCCCTATCTCAGGGAGGGCAAGGCAGTTGCTCCACTCTGCCAGAGTAAATGCTCTTACTTCCGCTGTCCTGGAAGGTAGAATTGGCGGTATACCTTATGACCACCGTTTATGTCCATTTGACAATTTGGAGGTGGAAACAGTAGAGCATATTTTTCTTCATTACCATCTATATGATGCCTTGAAAAAGGAATACCTAGGACCCATTATTGAGGAATACCCTGGCAGATCAGACCATACTCTGCTAACCATCATACTTGGTAGCCCAAAAATAGACGATATAAAGAAATCTGCCATGTTTCTAATGAGGGCGGTTCAATTTTGGAAAGCCTTTGTAAGACATACTGCCCGGCCCCAGGACCCTAAAAATTGCAGCCTGTAGTTTTATTAGGCCAAGATTTGTTTACTATCAGGCAGATCCTATATACTGTTCTTGACCAAAGTTTTCTGCCCCTCACCGATCTGACAAGGCCTTCCAAATTCAATAGTGATAATTGAGAACTCCATGAAGGATTGTTCTTACCAAGAAAACCTTAGGATATACGGGCTGCAAGGTCCAAAAGGCAAGCACCTGCTTAGAACCCAGGGCAATTTTGAGACCAGCTGATTTATTTTATTTTATTTTAGCTCAACAATTATTTTAAATTATTATGTTTCACATCTTTGTAGGTATTATATTGTCCATTGGTCACCTATGCAATTGCCCAATGCAATTGCTTTTGTACTTGTTATGCTATGGCTTCAGCTATGCAATAAATTCAAATTAATTCATTCAGACTAAGTTGTTAGACCCTTTCATCTGTCCTCCTTCTCCTTTTGTCTACTGACTGGCTCGTTCCCCGTGTTGTACATCCTAACATGCCATGTGATATCATTAGCCACAACATTGGCTGCGTGTTCAGCCAGAACATGCAAATTGTTCTTGTGATGCAATGGTGTTCACATTGCATGTTCAACGGGTTAGGGAAAGGGTTGGGAGGGACTAAAAATATTTTTTTTTTAAAAAATATGTTTTTATTGGTTGCAAGCCTCCCTGAACCTTAATTTGAACGGTGGCATATAGCTTCAAATAAATAAATAAAATATTTTAATTTTATTCATAGTTCAGCCACATTCATAATTATTGAATAGGCCAAGGCAATAAATCTCGATGTGATTTGCCTCTTTAAGCAAACTTTGTTGACAGCTTCTTAAAATCATTACCGCACAGGAAGATTAATTTCAGAAGATGGGGTGAGAGAGAGAGAAATGACACTGGAAGTAAATGAGTTGTCTGTAGCCTGAAAGGGAAGCAATATTGAGTTGGTCATTGAAGAAGGAAGAGAAACACCAGCCTCCATAATAAAAGATTGCTGAAATACATGACAGTGATTTAAGCAGAGCCTCTTGCTCCATTCTGAACTGGCATCAGTTTACATCAGGGTTCCGGAATCTTCCCCCCCCCCACCACCCCCTTTTCCATTGGCCACTTTTAATGTTAGTATAAGCTCCACAGGTTGGATAGGAGTTAGGGTGGGGTGCTTAAGGGGTGTGCTTAGGGTGGAAGAAGGAAGGGGAGGGCCCAGATCATTGATCCAGGCCATGGATCCATCCCTGTCCTCAAATGCATGCTCTCATCTCAGGTCATTTTTGCACCACCAGTGCGGGTGAGGTTGGGGGTGCGTCTGTGTAACCACTGCTGTGGGTGGGGGTGCGTACATTCTCCCACGCTCCACTCACCTCCACCCATTGCCAATGCACAGAGGCATTGGGGACAATGGAGGTGCCTTCGTGCATGGAGATGGGTTGAGGTGGGAGGTCGTCTGTTCGACGGGCTGCCCAAGCACCGCCCACCCATCACAGCCTCTACCCAGCCCCCCTGCACTGCTGACCCATTTGAAAAGGACCTTTGTCTGCTCCCTTCCCCTAAACTTCCTCTTTCAGTGATTGGGGATGGGGACTGGATCTACAGACCAGATCCAGGAATTAGGAAGAGGCCAATTTTTTTTAAAATTTTTTTTTAAAAAAGCCATAGGACATTTTTGGTCTTTGGACTGGAGACTCCCCACTACTGGCTTCCAAGGGGATACAGGACTGTTTCCTTCAGCCTATTTGTCTTCAAATATTTCTTCTAGACACCTATTAGAAGATAAATACCAGTGCAAGCCTAGGTATAATGACCCCAGGCCTGAGTGCATTGGTTATTGTTTGGACTTCATGTAGCTGAACAGCAAAAAGGGGTAAAGTTGTATAGAGGTGGTGATTGCTTTTCTGAAGAAAATCCCTTTTTCGTATTTTTCATTTCTCTTTAAAATTATTAATGTTTATAATTGCTTCTATTGCAGCAGAGCCTACAACCATCAATCAAGTCCTGAAGTGCTAGACTTTGTATGAAGAGGTAACATCAAAGACTGCTGCTCCAAACAGCGAGAAATCTAGGTGCCAAAGGGGACGCATGAAATGCATGAAATTGTTAAAATTGGGATGCGAGAAGTTAGGACAGGGAAAAGATTTGCTTTGTGTTGCTTTGCTTTGCTTTGTCGGTGAAACATTGCCGCTCAACCAGCATGTCATCATTTCTGGTGTTAGAAAGTCATTTGTGATTACCCTGTTGTTTGATAATGCATTATTTATCACTTTCCCAAGTTCCCTGGGTCGGCAGTACAAGATCACTGTGGGGTGACTACATTTACCACGTCTCTTTCTTCTGTCAGAATTTAAGGACCAATGACCCATAAACTAACTGGGTATCAGATATACAAACACAGGCATGAATAATTAGCGGCTCTGTTTCTTTACTGAGGTTTCACATCAACTCTTCCTCATGGCTGACATTCTGTTTTTTCATGCCATGATTCCTGTACTGTTACAGGTATTTCATTTACAAAAATGTAAGCAGTATTCTACCATGGTGTTATGGGTCAGAGATGCCAGACATGACAACATTTGGGGGGAGATGTAAAATAAAATCTCTGGCTAATTAATAAAGATCCCAAGATCCCACAGCACCTTTCATAAGAGTAACAGAGTTAGCCCAGATGTGTGCGTTAAAAGGTTCAATTGTTATGCTTCGTGCCATATGCACATATGAATGTTAATAACTTATAAGTATCTATTTAAAATGGCCGTAGGGAAGGGTGTGTAAGCAAGATTCCCTGGCTATGTAGACAGAATCAATTCAGATGAGGCACAGGTGGGTTGACCTAGTCTCCTGTGATGTTCAGTATAGGTTGGACACAAAGTAGTTCAGATGATACCTTTGGTTGGAAAAACAACTACTGATGAGAGTATGCAAGCTTTTGGGTCACATAGGGCCCTTCCTCCGGCATATAACAAGTCAGAATTATGAACTGAGAAAATGCAAAAACAGTTCATGAAAGCAATCACTTGGGAGGGAGCTGTAGGTAAACAAGCATTGGTGTTCCGAATATTTTAAGACCAGTAATGATTGATGATGTTGTTAAAAACCAAGCATCAGTTGTTAACAAAGTAACAGCAAGTTTGGAACTATGCAATGGCAAGCATTCAGGGAGGTAATAGTGGAAAACAAGCCTCCAGCGTGTGAGGTTGTTTGCATTTCAAAGGAACTGGATACAATGTAGGAAATACAGCAAGTGAATATAAACAGGTTACATATTCCTGTAGTGATTTAGGTCCTGATCCAAGGTTCATGCATGCACACACATCCTGTGCATGCTCAGACCACCCCTACCCTGCGGACACACACATGGTACTAAGCCAAAGTCCACCACTGTCCGATCACACCAACCCCCGACAGGGCTACGGTAGTGGTGGCAGTATGGTCGGGCAGCAGCTGACTGCAGTTTTGGTACCAGGTGCGTGCATACGGTAGGTTTGGTCTGTGCGCATGGACTTTGGTTTAGGACTTTAAAAAAAACAAGACTAAATGAAGTCTATTACCTTTTATATTCAACAAATTTATGAATTTTAATTCATGATGTTGTACAGGTTGCCTTTCAGGATGAGGATTGAGAGATCAATTGCAGGAGAATTAAAAAAATTAGCATGGAAACCCTGATAGACAGTAAAGATTGATGAAAAAAAAAAAATCACAATGCAAAATGTAATTGGGATTCATTTCTAATTTATAGGATTGCAGAGAATTAAATCTTGGGCAGATACTGACATTGGTCCTAAAATATGTAAATAAACAAATTAGTTTGTCTCTTCAGATCAACCAATAACACATGACCCTTCATTTAGATGCTAATTTTCACGAATGGGCTTGAGTTAGTGTCAGTAGGAGCAAAATCACTTCTTATTCACATCTTTCCCTCCAAGAGTGAAATTTGATCAGAGTTCTCAATCAAGTTATTCCTGACTGACAGCTTTTCCTTGCCAAAAAGATTTAAGCCTAAAGACACCAGTAGAATATATGACATAATTATTTGGCCTAATGGAAAAACGTTTGTTTTGATAGCAATCTTAAATTATTGCTGCCTTAAAGGCAAATGCTTTACTATATTAAGGGTTTGAAAATTGGTTGATTAGCAGTATAAATCTTGAGCAGGGATGGCTGTGAAAGCTTGAATTTGGTCCGTTTAATTCATCATTGAACAACTTTCAAGCATTTAATCCTTTCTGTATTTATTGTTTTACTAGGTATGTGATCATCTCATACTATAGGGCGGACTGCTTTATTTTGCACCTAATTAAAAACCTTTTAGCTCTTTTATTTCATAGACAAAAGACATTTGATGGATGCTTAAGCACTGTTAGGTTGTTCAGTCATTGTTGAAAATACAGGGAGAAAATAAGACACTTGAAAACACTGAATCTATTGCTTTAATTATAAATTATTCTGGAAAATAAAAAGTCACACTGATTTCTTTATTTATTTGAATTGTAATACCTGGTTCAATTGTTATCTGTTAATCAGTGGTTCCCAAGTATGAGTCAGGAATGCAAGTGAAGTCACATCATCTGTATATGAGCTCAAGGTCCTGATGAATATGTCTTTGTTGCTTTATCGGGATCACATGATTATACTGAAGTCTCAAAATGGGGTCACACAGGCAAAAGCCTGGGAGTCACTGGTGTTAAGTGATGTCTGGATTATTTATTTTATTTATTTACTTTCTAAATTTATACCCCACCCCTCCTGAAAACTGCTCGGGGCAGCTTCCAACAATAATTTTAAAAATACATATAAAAACAGATATAAAACAATTTAAAACAATTCAAAACATTTTAAATGTTTTAAAACAGGGCCCCGGGATACAGTTTAACATAAAAACAATATACAGGGTAGGGGAGATAATAACCCCTAACCCATCCTTCCCCCCACCCCAAAGGCCTGGGCGAACAGCCAGGTTTTACAACACTGCCGGAATGTCAACAGACTTGGGGCCAGGCAAGCTTCCTCTGGAAGGGAGTTGCAAAGGTGCGGCCTGGCCACTGAGAATGCCCTCTCCATTGTGGCCCCCCGCTTTATGCAGGAAACCTCCAGGAAGGCACCCCCGGCCGACCGAAGGAGCCGCTCTGGGGCGCAGAGGGTGAGGCATTCCCTAAGGTACGAGGGTCCCAGACCATGAACGGCCTTATAGATCAACACTAAAACCTTGAATCTAGCTCGGCACGCTATTGGCAACCAGTGCAGAGTTCGGAGCACAGGTGTAATGTGGTCCCGACAACGTGTCCCCATAAGGAGACGGGTCGCCGCATTCTGCACTAGCTGCAGCCTCCAAACCAGGAACAAAGGAAGCCCCACGTAGAGCATGTTGCAGTAGTCCAGCCTCAAGGTGACAAAGGCATGAATGAGGGAGATCAGGTCCGGACCGGAGACGAACGGACGCAGCCTATGTACCACACACAACTGGCAAAAAGTAGCCTTAGCGACTGCCTCCACCTGCTGCTCCAGGCGGAAGTCTGCGTCCAATATCACCCCCAGACTCCGGACCTGTTGAAATAAAGGAGGGCGAATCCCCCCAATCACGGGGGCCACTACCTCCCTTGCTCTCCCCACCAACATCACCTCCGTCTTATCGGGGTTGAGCTTCAGTCCGCTCTGCCGCATCCATTCTGCGATGGCCTCCAAACGTTGGGATAGCAACGAGACAGCCGGGTCTGGGTCAGTTGAAAAAGAGAGGTACAGCTGAGTATCATCAGCATACTGGTGACACCGCACCCCAAACCCTCTCACGACCTCCCCGAAGGGCTGCATGTATACATTAAATAATAATGGAGACAGAATAGAACCCTGCGAAACGCTGCATGATAAGGTGTGGGGTCGCGATGTTTCATCTCCCAACACCACCCGCTGGCTTCTCCCCAAGAGGAATGAATGGAACCATTCAAGAACAGTCCCATCCAGACCCCCCAGGTCACGCAGCTTCCTCAACAGCAGCCCATGGTCCACGGTATCAAAGGTGGCCGAGAGATCTAGCAGGATAAGAAATGTTGAACATCCTGCATCCATTTCCTAGCGGAGGTCGTCGACCAAGGCCACCAACACCGTCTCAGTGCCATAGCCGGGGCGGAATCCAGATAGAAAAAGGTCTAGGAAACCGATGCTATTCAGATGCAACTGGAGCTGGAGTGCCACCGCCCGCTCAATAACCTTCCCTAAAAAGGTAAGGTTAGAGACAGGTCGGTAACTGGCGAGCGCATCCATGTCCAAAGATGGTTTCTTCAGCAGGGGGCACACCACATCCTCCTTGAGGCAGGGCGACAACCTCCCCTGCTGCAAGGACGCGTTCACTACCCTCGCCAGCACCGTCCCCAGCGGTCCCTGGAGGCTTTCATCAACCAGGACAGGCATGGATCAAGTTCGCAAAATGTGGCCCTCAGAGACCCCAAGACATCTGCCGCATCAGCTGGCATCACATCCTGAAACTCCCCCCACAAAGCTGGACCAGACGGGACTTCCATCACCTCGCGCTCTTCCCCTACTGCCCCATATCCAGCGTCAAAGTCAGTCTGAATCCGAACAATCTTGTCTGCGAAGTAGTTGACAAACTCCTCACAGCAGGCCTGGGACAAGTCCCCATCCAGGCGGAGTGAGGCCAGACTAACCAGCCCCCTCACCACCCGAAATAGCTCCGCCGGGCGTGACTTCACAGACGCTATGAAGGCAGCAAGGAACTCCTTCCTTGACCTCCTCAGCCTCAACATAGGACCACAAATGGGCCCTATGGAGAAGGCCCTATGTCGCTCCAGCCTCCTGCCTGCTCGCTTCATACACCGCAGCCCCTCATTAAACCAAGGGGCCCTGCGGTGATGAGGCCAATTTTTTGTTGTCTCTGAGCCACCCTGTCAATGGCCTCCTCCAGCAAGCTGTTCCAATGCTGGACTAGCTCATCCACAGAGTGACCGTCCAGGTCCAAGGTTAACTCCCTCAGGACCTCTTGGAACCGCTGTGGTACTGTCTGTTGATTCAAATTTCTACAGCATGCCATTGCTAAACCTGTTCAAACTCATCTCCCGCATCTAAACTAAGGATACAGTAGAGTAGAATTTGTATTTCATTTTATATATATATATATATATATATATTCTTATGATTAATGTTTAACACATACCTATTATTTTCTTTATCTATTCTTTATCATGTTTATGCTTGCTATATGCTTCTTTCGAACTGTTTAATCCAGAATAGGAAGTTCACGCAAGCACAGGGGGGATGTAAGCTCTTCAAATGCCTTTCTCCTAACTAGGTAGGTGGTATTTGAAAGCAGATTTTCTTTCTTAAATTAGAATTGGGGCTGAACCAGATCAGCCTTTTGATCTTTGCAGGTATTTTTTGCTTTAAAAGAAAATATAAAAAAATAAAAAATGGATTTATACCAGGTTTCATCTGAAGCAAAGCTCCAAGTGAAGTTCTGACTTAAAGATACCATCATCTTGTGCCCCATACTGTACATGCATGAAAATGGTGGTGCACCACCATTTTGTGCATACATAGCATGGAGACATAGCTGATCCAGATCTCTGCTGAAACCTGGACTAGATTGTGTTCTGGTTCACATTTAGCCAGAACAGATTAGAACAGACACATCTGGCAAGATGGAATTGGAGCCAATTTTTTGTTTCAGTTCGAATGTGAAAATACCATGCATCTGGAATACTGACCACAGGCAAAGATAAGCATAAGGTAAACAGGGATGTGCAAATGCGGTTCAAAAGTTCGGGGTTTGGCCCGAACTCGGGATGTTCGGACCATTTGCAAACACCAAAAATCAAAACCGCCCCCTGCTCAAATTGAAAAACAAAGTTCGGGTTCCTAACCAGTTCGGGTGAGGGAATAGGGGGCAGGGAGAACTACTATTCCCGTACTAGGGGCGGGACACTGAAGAGAATACCGGATACCGGATGTACTGGTATCGGATCTCCCAGGTACCAGATGTACCAGTTTTGGCATACCAGATTTTTAACATTGGCCGCGGTACCAGATTTTTTTATATTGCATCTATAGAGTTCAATGGCCGCAATGTAAAAAATCTGGTACCGCGGCCAATGTTAAAAATCCGGTATAGGTAAATATCGGATTTATCGGATTAAGCCAATACACTCAAATACCGGCAATATCGGATCTCGGGAGAACTGGAATTCCCACCCCTATCCCGTACCATTGGGAAATACTGACCTTTCTGGAGCACTTGTGACTGTTCATTGGTATTTCCTCACTATCAATTGAATCCATGCTTCCACTGTTGTGTTGAGATCAGCACCTGTGATTGTCCACCATTTTGGGGGTATTTTTCAGTAATGGGGTATTTTCCGCCAGTTTGGTTTTGGTATTTTAGTCAGTTTCCAGCTTCTTACAACAGTTTCCAGCAACAGAATGCAGAAAACAAGAACTATTCCTTGAAATACATCCATCAAAAACGACACAGTTTACATGGAGCCAAAACAAGGACCAATAAGAGAAATAATTTTATTTATTTATTTATTTATTTATTTATTTTAGCAATCTTTCTACCCCGCCCCTCCTGCCACAAGCAGCTTAGGGTGGCTCACATTCAATAAAACATACAACAACAATCATTAAAAACCATCATAAAAGGAGGAAAACATAAAACACCCAAACCCACCCTACTCTAACCCCCCCAACCCTACCCATTCACCCATCTCCCTCACCAAACACCTAATTAAACTTAAGTAGTGAACTTGCAATTGCACACAAGCAAACACACAGGGCTGGCCATACCTTGGGGCACTCCGGGGCAACTGCCCGAGATTTGACTGGCCACTGCTCCCTTGAGCTGAGTCCCCTCTGTCTGCCCCTTCCGCCGGGCCACTGCCACCACAGCCGCTGCTCTCTGACAGCGGCAGGGCAGCTCAACAGCTGATTGCTGAAAAACAAACAACTCCAATCAGCGTGAGTCTGCCTGGATTGGCTGGCCCTGGTCCCCCCACCATGTGATGGGGATCTTCTGAATCATGTGGCACAGTAGTGCATGAATGCGGGGCACCCACCAAAATGATAATGCGTTTCCACAGTTTGGTGCTGTTGCGAGCTCATGCACCACGCTGGTGCTTGAAGGGACTTGGGGCTGACCTGCCTCCTTTCCGAGAGGGTNCAATCTTGTCTGCGAAGTAGTTGACAAACTCCTCACAGCAGGCCTGGGACAAGTCCCCATCCAGGCGGAGGGAGTCCAGACTAACCAGCCCCCACACCACCCAAAAAAGCTCCGCCGGGCGTGACTTCACAGACGCTATGAAGGCAGCAAGGAACTCCTTCCTTGACCTCCTCAGCCTCAACATAGGACCACAAATGGGCCCTATGGAGAAGGCCCTATGTCGCTCCAGCCTCCTGCCTGCTCGCTTCATACACCGCAGCCCCTCATTAAACCAAGGGGCCCTGCGGTGATGAGGCCAAGGCAGAGACGTCTCAGAGCCACCCTGTCAATGGCCTCCTCCAGCAAGCTGTTCCAATGCTGGACTAGCTCATCCACAGAGTGACCGTCCAGGTCCAAGGTTAACTCCCTCAGGACCTCTTGGAACCGCTGTGGTACTGTCTGTTGATTCAAATTTCTACAGCATGCCATTGCTAAACCTGTTCAAACTCATCTCCCGCATCTAAACTAAGGATACAGTAGAGTAGAATTTGTATTTCATTTTATATATATATATATATATATATATTCTTATGATTAATGTTTAACACATACCTATTATTTTCTTTATCTATTCTTTATCATGTTTATGCTTGCTATATGCTTCTTTCGAACTGTTTAATCCAGAATAGGAAGTTCACGCAAGCACAGGGGGGATGTAAGCTCTTCAAATGCCTTTCTCCTAACTAGGTAGGTGGTATTTGAAAGCAGATTTTCTTTCTTAAATTAGAATTGGGGCTGAACCAGATCAGCCTTTTGATCTTTGCAGGTATTTTTTGCTTTAAAAGAAAATATAAAAAAATAAAAAATGGATTTATACCAGGTTTCATCTGCAGCAAAGCTCCAAGTGAAGTTCTGACTTAAAGATACCATCATCTTGTGCCCCATACTGTACATGCATGAAAATGGTGGTGCACCACCATTTTGTGCATACATAGCATGGAGACATAGCTGATCCAGATCTCTGCTGAAACCTGGACTAGATTGTGTTCTGGTTCACATTTAGCCAGAACAGATTAGAACAGACACATCTGGCAAGATGGAATTGGAGCCAATTTTTTGTTTCAGTTCGAATGTGAAAATACCATGCATCTGGAATACTGACCACAGGCAAAGATAAGCATAAGGTAAACAGGGATGTGCAAATGCGGTTCAAAAGTTCGGGGTTTGGCCCGAACTCGGGATGTTCGGACCATTTGCAAACACCAAAAATCAAAACCGCCCCCTGCTCAAATTGAAAAACAAAGTTCGGGTTCCTAACCAGTTCGGGTGAGGGAATAGGGGGCAGGGAGAACTACTATTCCCGTACTAGGGGCGGGACACTGAAGAGAATACCGGATGTACTGGTATCGGATCTCCCAGGTACCAGATGTACCAGTTTTGGCATACCGGATTTTTAACATTGGCCGCGGTACCAGATTTTTTTATATTGCATCTATAGAGTTCAATGGCCGCAATGTAAAAAATCTGGTACCGCGGCCAATGTTAAAAATCAGGTATAGGTAAATATCGGATTTATCGGATTAAGCCAATACACTCAAATACCGGCAATATCGGATCTCGGGAGAACTGGAATTCCCACCCCTATCCCGTACCATTGGGAAATACTGACCTTTCTGGAGCACTTGTGACTGTTCATTGGTATTTCCTCACTATCAATTGAATCCATGCTTCCACTGTTGTGTTGAGATCAGCACCTGTGATTGTCCACCATTTTGGGGGTATTTTTCAGTAATGGGGTATTTTCCGCCAGTTTGGTTTTGGTATTTTAGTCAGTTTCCAGCTTCTTACAACAGTTTCCAGCAACAGAATGCAGAAAACAAGAACTATTCCTTGAAATACATCCATCAAAAACGACACAGTTTACATGGAGCCAAAACAAGGACCAATAAGAGAAATAATTTTATTTATTTATTTATTTATTTATTTATTTTAGCAATCTTTCTACCCCGCCCCTCCTGCCACAAGCAGCTTAGGGTGGCTCACATTCAATAAAACATACAACAACAATCATTAAAAACCATCATAAAAGGAGGAAAACATAAAACACCCAAACCCACCCTACTCTAACCCCCCCAACCCTACCCATTCACCCATCTCCCTCACCAAACACCTAATTAAACTTAAGTAGTGAACTTGCAATTGCACACAAGCAAACACACAGGGCTGGCCATACCTTGGGGCACTCCGGGGCAACTGCCCGAGATTTGACTGGCCACTGCTCCCTTGAGCTGAGTCCCCTCTGTCTGCCCCTTCCGCCGGGCCACTGCCACCACAGCCGCTGCTCTCTGACAGCGGCAGGGCAGCTCAACAGCTGATTGCTGAAAAACAAACAACTCCAATCAGCGTGAGTCTGCCTGGATTGGCTGGCCCTGGTCCCCCCACCATGTGATTGGGATCTTCTGAATCATGTGGCACAGTAGTGCATGAATGCGGGGCACCCACCAAAATGATAATGCGTTTCCACAGTTTGGTGCTGTTGCGAGCTCATGCACCACGCTGGTGCTTGAAGGGACTTGGGGCTGACCTGCCTCCTTTCCGAGAGGGTCAGATTCATGAGGAAGGCAGAGGGAGCTCACAGAGGCAGCCCGCTTGGTGCCTCAACCTCCTGAAGTTCTCCTCTCCTTCCCTCCCCGCCCGACACCACTGCCACACTGCACCCGGATGCTGCCTCTCTTGCTTGTCTTGCCTCCTACCTGTGATTCTGCAGTAGTAATAGCAGCAGTAGTGTGACTGCGAAGAGTTCCCGACCAGACCAGCTGAACACCAGTGAGTCAGTCTGTCAGCAGCTCTCTCCTGAGTCTCCCTGAATCTGCTGGGTTGGTTTTTTTTTTGTCGGGGGTGGGAAGGGGATGGAGGTGGCCATGGCGGTGGTTTGAGGGAAGCAGATTAGATTGTTGGTTTAAAAAGGCCTAATGGGGCAGGGGGTGGGGGTAGGGGTTTGAGGGAAGGGGGGCTGCAGCCAGCTGGCCAGCTGGAAGATTTTGGGGGTAGGGGCTGCTGATGGGGGGCGATCTTGGGGACCTGGGGGTTGGGTGCAGAGGGATTGACTGGAAGCCATGGGGGGCTTGGGAAGGGCTGGGCTTCCTCCAGCTATGTTTGAATAATTTATTTTGAAGGGGGTGTAATTTATATGCTCAAGAAGAAGGGTCCATTGTGTGCATGCCCTCTCTGCTCACTTTCCTCACCCCTGCTTTTATGGGGGATGCTGTGGCATGGGGGCAGGGGTTGGTCTGATGTTTGACTAGCTGAGTTGGATCCATGTTTGAGTTGAACTTCTGTGTTGGGGTGTGCGTGTAAAGGATATGCTGCAGCTGAAGAGAAGGAGGGCCCAGATGATGGATCTGTCCCACTCCTTGTGTGCATGCCCTCTCTGCTCACTTCCCTTAAGTTTGTTTTTTCTGTGCTTTGGTGTTTGAAAACCAGGCCCTAATCCAGGAACTGGTGAGGGGCCACATAAATCTTGTTGATGTCTGTGTTTGGCCCTGGGTTCCTCACTTCACACCCACTTTTGTGGGGTGTGTGCATGGGAGGTGGATTTGATCTGATGTTTGACCAGTTGAGCTGGATCCATGTTTGAACTGAAGTTCTGTGTTGGAGAGTGGTGTAAGGGATATGCTCATTGCTCAACAGGAGGGTAGAGGCCATGGATCTGTCCCTATCCTTGTGTGCATGCCCTCCTTTCTGCTTAAAGTCAGTTTTTCAGTGCTTTCCTAGCTCCTTTGCACTGACATGGAACTTTCCTTTCACCCACTTGCAGGAATCCTCTACCAAGATGATGAGCAGAGACAGAGATGCACATAGAAAATATCCTTCTGGATCTGCCAAAAGAAAGAGAAAGGAGTCACAGGAAAAGGAGTCATGGCTAAAACTGAACTCCTTATCTTCCCCCCTCATCCTTCCTCTCCTTCCTCACTGTCAATAACTATTAATGGAGTCACCATCCTGCCTGTCCCCCAAGCCCGTAGCCTAGGCTTCATCTTTGACTCAGCCCTTTCTTTTAAACCCTACATTGACTCTGTTGCTAAATCCTGTCGCTTCTCCCTCCATAACATTGCTAAGATTC
>QEPC01015557.1:106423-119889 GCA_003113815.1 Sphenodon punctatus
GGGGGGAGGAATTTTATTCCATTGATTTCAATGGGGACACAGTGCCCCATTGAAATCAATGGAATAAAACCGGTACTGGATACCGGATTTAATCCGAGAATCCGGTTCTTTGAGAACCGGAAACCGGTAAATCCGGTATCTGGTAATATCCCCGGGGTTCCACCCCTAATAAATAATAATAACAGGAAGCATTAGAACAATCTCAGAAAGACTCAATGAAACAGTTCTTTCAGTCAAGAAAGCAAGAAGTGTTGAGCAAAGATGATGCAAGTACATCTATTGTTGATACTGCACGTGCATCTCTTGCCAGCAGAAGACCAGAGGCAGGGGTAGAAGTGGACATCAAAAGTGCTTGTAATGTGGAAAGCAGAAGTTCAATCAGGCTCAGGCGTACCAACTAAACACACTGATTTCCCAGGTGCGGATGATCAAGCAGATGTGATGAAGACTGATGTTGATCCCATCGTCAGTCCAGTAAAAAAAAAGAGAAACAGTTGTGCTTGAGGATCTGCCACCAAACTTTTAAGATCCTGGTCTCTGACCAGAATGTCTTCATTCACAAGATAGAGAAGCAATTGTATGCCAAGGTCCATGCAGAATATCAGAGTACAATTTTCCAATCGCATCCTCTGATGGCAGATGGGATCATTGTTTCTCTCCTCGATACTGCTTTAGGATCTTGCCTAATGGAGATAAAGTGAACAGGTGTCAGCTTGTGTACTCAAAGTCAAAAGAGTTCATCTTTTGCTTTGCAAGCAAGTTGTTCCAGGAAGGTGTAAAGAGTAGTCTGCTGCACAGTGGACTTAGTGACTGGAAGCACTTAAGTGAAAGACTGAGAAGTCATGAGGAATCAAGGACACACATGGAAAGCATGCAAAAGTGGACAAAGCTTGGCTGGAGACTTACTGAAGGTACAAAAATTGACCACAATACCAAGATACTCCTTAAATTGGAGACTAATCACTAGGGGTGGGACTCCAGGTGAATTATCAGTTATCAGTTTTATTGGTATCAGATTAATCCGATATTGGATTTATTGGTATTGGTATATTGACTTTTAACATTGCCGATTTTTCAGATCTTTAACATTGCGGCCATTTTAAAAATGGCTGCAATGTTAAAGATCCGAAAAATTGGCAATGTTAAAAAAACCAATATACCGATACTGACATTATTGGTATTATCGGATTAATCTGATATCGACAATTTTTGACATTATCGGATTAATCCAATACTGATAGTCCCATCCCTAATAATCACTGGCACAAAGTCTTAGAAAGGTTGATTGCCATACTAAAGTATTTAACAAGCATAACTTGGCATTTCATGGTAGCAGCGATACACCATAGAGCCATGACAATGGGAATTTTCTGTCACAGGTAGAACTCATGGCCAAATTTGATTCTGTCCTAGAAGATCATCTAAACCAGATCAAATCACAATAAATTAAAGACCACTATCTTGGCCCACAAATTCAAAGAGAACTTACCCTGCTGATGTCTGAAAAAGTAAAAGATATCATAACTGATAATGTCAAGCAAGCAAGATACTACTCAGTGATCCTGGACTGTACACCAGACATTAGTCATAAATAAAGAACAGTTGTCTCTAATCACCTGGTTTGTTGATATCAGTGATGCTGTGAGAATTGCTGAGCACTTCTTGGACTTTGATGAAGTGCATGACACCACTGGTAAGGCACTTTGTGATGTGTTGCTAAGCCAGCTACAATCATATGGACTAGATCTACAGAATTGCTGTGGGCAAGGTTATGACAATGGTGCCAACATGAAGGGCCACCAGCAAGGTGTGCAGTCTTGCATTCTCAGTCTGAATCCAAGGGCTTTTTATACATCGTGTGGAGCTCATAATCTAAATCTTGTTTTAGGTGATATAGCAAAGTTATGTCCAAAAGCTTGGAGGTTCTGTTGTGTTTTGCAATGGCTTTACACAATCTTTGCAGCACAGTGTGAAATTCTGAGGAAACATGCCCCTGACCTGTTCACAAACCCTTTATCTAAGACAAGATCAAGTGTAATTTCGACTAGAAAGTCTATTTCAGCTAGAAAGTGTAAACGCGGTGAGCTACTAGACTGGTGGCCCACGAGATGCCTTGAGGGAAGTAGCACAGATGGTAAACGATTCAGAAACCAGCAGTGAAGCCTGAGCTCTGCCTGAAAATGATAGGAATGGGCAAACAGATCGTGGTTCAGGTTCGGTTGTTCGGTTCGATCCGGTTCAGTTTGGCCGTTTGGTTTGGTCACTGTGTTCAGGTTCGGCGGTTCAGTTCGGGCATGTTCAGTTTGGGCGTTCGGAAAAAGTATCACGAGAGCCCATGATCACCCCGGAAACAGGAAATTCGAGTACGTGTGGAGCTTGTGTGGGTGAGAGCATGTATTGTGGCTGGCTGTGTGTTCGTTTTTGATTCGTGTGTGTTTTGGCTGTGTGGTGTGTATTGGTTTTGGTTTGGCTGGTTGATGAGTGTTGGTGGGTGCTGTGTGTGTTGTCTTGGCTGTGTTGGGTGTGTGCTTAAAAAAAAATGGAGAAGAAGGTGACCAGTGCCACCACCATTAAATGCTGGACCTGGGGGAAGGCCAAGGTGGCAGAGCTGGTGGTGGAGGAAGAGGTTCCTCCAGTCGCTACTGGATCTTCGGTGGTGGAGGAGGAACCAGAGCCGGCAGCCACAGGAAGTGCTGCTGCCACTGCTGCCAGGTTTGTAAACTTTTTTTTTACTTTGAGGACAAGAAACTTAAGGCTCTATCCATTAGAGCAAGCTCACTGGCTTGCGGGTGGGTGAATGGGTGGTGGGCATCATTCAGGCACAAACAGTGGGCATCAGCAGGTAGCTGCAGATGTCTTCCACAGAGAGAGAGGGTACTGTAGTGTGGGGGGTTCTTACAGCAGTCAGGCACGAGCACGAGCAGCACCCCACCCAAACATATGCCTGCAAGCCATCCCCACTCTCCAGTTGCCATCCCTATCTAGCACTCCCAAATAAGGACAGGATTTGCATGTGCCAGCCAGGGCCTCTCCATTGCCATCCATCCCTAGCAGCACCCCAGGGAGGACAGGATTGGCACGTGCCAGCCAGGGTCTCTCCATTGCCATCCATCCCTAGCAGTACCCCAGGGAGGGCAGGATTGGCATGTGCCAGACATGGTCTCTCCATTGCCATCTCTCACTAGCAGCACCCCAGGGAGGGCAGGATTTGCATGTGCCAGCCAGGGTCACCATTTCCCGTTGCCATCCCTAGCACTCCAAGGAGGGAGGACTAGAGGCATCATAATAAATGCATGCTATTACTTAGGTGTTGTTTATGTGTTCCTGTTACAGAAAGGAATTGAATGCCGGCTCTGGTGCCCCACCATGCAGAACACCCAGGTGGAGGTCGGACTTGCCAGTACCACCCCCAGACAGTCGGCAGACAAAATGCTCCGATGTCTGGAGGTTTTATGACAAGGGTGATGGAATCGTCATCTGAAAGGTAAGGCACGGGGGCTGGAACAACAGGGAATGGATTGCCCTATGACTTGTTAGGAATGGAAGTCCCCTGCAGAGAGAGATTGGCCACCCATCCACTTGTGGAGACAGAATGCAGACAGGGCTTGACACAGACCATTGATCTGATACAGTATGGCACTTCTTATGTTCCTATCTTTTTATGCTCTTTAGATCTGCAGCAAAAGATTAAGGAGGCAGAGAGGGGGGACCACACTGGGGCTAATCACCCACATTGAAAAGCTCCACGGCCAGACAGTGAGGCGGCAGGAGGACTCTGGCATGGCCATGGAGCCCGAGCAACAGCACCAGAAGAAGGGGGGGAAGGCAACCCGCAATCGACAGCATTTAAGCCCTTCCCCCCCAGCCACGATGTGGAGACCCCCAGGCAAATGTTGAGGTCAAGGCCTTTTGGGCCGAGTTGGAGAGGCCCACCCGGGACTTCATGGCCAGCCTACAGGAGACAGCAGCCACCATGGAGGACCACCTGGTGGAGCAGTTCCAGGCGGTCCAGGTGGAGAGGAAGAAGGTGGAGGCGTACGGCCAATTCATCTCCGCTGAAATGGAATGCCTGGAAATGTACCACCAGGAACTCTCAAGATTGCATCAGGACATGGAAGGGGCCATGGAGTTTGCCGTCTCCCACAGCTGTGAGCTGGCAGAGTCCCGGGTGGGTGGCCCTCAGCCCTGTGCTGCGCCCCAACAGCTGTTGCCTTTCCCCCAAGTCCCGGAGGACAGGCCCAGAGAATCATAGTTTAATTTATAAGTTTCCTTTGAATGCTTGCTTTTGGTTTCAGAATGTTTTTGTTGCTTTGTTCTTGTTCTTATTTAAATTGTTTTAATAAAAGTTGTTGTATTTCTTGTTACGAACTTTGTCTGACCTTGACAATCTTTTATCCCTATGTGCTGAAGTTCTGGCTGCCAGGTGGCAGAATCTCATACAGCTTGTCGATCCCTACCATCAGCACCTGCCACCCCATGTAGCGTAGTTATTAACCCAAAGATGTGCTGTGCTACCAGCAGGGTCTCAGTTTGCAGACAGCCCCCCAGGAGGTGCAGGGCTTGTGTTTGTGTGGGTGGGTGTGACAGAGAGAAAGAGAGACAGATTCCTTGGCAGTGGGCAGCAGGTGATGGGAGCTGGTGGTCGGAGGGGCTTTTATTTCCAGCAGCTTCAGCAGGCATCCACGGGTGGGTGCGGAGGAGTAGGCTGTTGGGGTGTGTGTGTTAGGCTGGCGTGTGTACACTGGGCTTCTGGATGCAATAGAATAGAATGCAGCCCCCAGTGACAGGAATGATGGTCCCACAATCTAGTTGATGGTGTCTGGGACGGGTGGGCATGACTGGTTCAGGGACAGTGGAATGATAGCCTAAAGCCCATCGGGCACACTTCATTCAGTCATGCGATAGGTGGTAGCAGCAGGTACAGGAACGCACCCAGGCAGGTAGGCAGGCACATATAAAATGTTGTGTGTTATATTCCATCTCATTATGGTAGGTTTGCTGCATACTGGCTGTGGGCAATGGGCATTGGGCGCATGAACACAGATGGGAGTTCTTCCTTGTTCTGGCAGGTGGCAGCCAGAGTAGCTGGATACACCTACCTCTCCCCCTTCAACCCCCATCTCTCTCATTCTATCTGGGAGACTTCCTCTCTCTGGTCTCTCTCTCTCTCTCTCTCNTGGGTGTGACAGAGAGAAAGAGAGACAGATTCCTTGGCAGTGGGCCAGGCACCAGGCAGCAGGAGCTGGTGGTCAGAGGGACTTTTATGTCAAGCAGCTTCAGCGGGCATCCACAGGTGGGTGCGGAGGAGTAGGCTGTAGTCTGTTGGGGGGGGCAGGCTGGCATGCGGGCACAGGGCTTCTGGATGCAGTGGAATGAAATGCAGCCCCCGGTGACTGGAATGATGGTCCCAGAATCTAGTTGATGGTTTCTGGGATGTGCGGCCATGACTGATTCAGGGATAGTGGAATGACAGGAGCTGAAAAACAAAAGGGGTAAAAAAGCTCTCTCTGCTATCCGCTGGATAGTGCAGCACTGAAAACAAAAGAGAGGAGCCCAAAAGCTATTCCCCAATTGCTTGTGGATGGCCAAAAAACTTCAATATGAAATGTATACCAAAATCTTTATTATAACTCAAAACTGTTGCTAAAAGTCAAGTTGTAGTGAACAAGTTGGATGTGGTTAACATCAAAAGTATGCAGTGTGTGTAACCTACAATGCATTAACATCAAAATTAAGCAGTGTATGATGCATGCAATGCAACAAATACATGCAATTGATAAATACAATATCCAATTGGTAAAAACCAATGCAATGCAATATATACATGTAATAAATGAATGCAATAATCCAATTGTTGGAATCCAACGTGCAATTGTTGGAATCCAAAGTCCAAACGTGTTTCGGTGATTCCTCCCCTTCTTCAGTGGACAATCAAATTCCAGACCTGTGTGGAGTCACAGAACATCCTGCACACTTACTCCATATGCAAATGCTGCAGATTTTACCTCAAGCCCTGTGCGCACTGGATGTAATTTACCCTTATGGACAAAAAACCAGATGAACCACGGGCCATTATATCTGGCAGATGCTGCAAGAATTGCCCCAAATTCAATAAATTACTTGCAGGAATTCTTGTCAGCAGATAGATCAGCAACCTCCTGGTTCACTCCAGGGCAATCTCATATGTGCTGTACTTTCTTGCATGAACCAAAGAACTGGATCTCCTACTTCTTTTGATCCCCTCTTATACTGGCTTCATGCATGGCTGATAGACATAAAGGGCATCCATTTGAGGTCCCTCAGTTGAGGACAACTGCAACCAAAATTGGTAAGTTATTAACTAGGGGCGGGAAACTGTTAAAATCCGGTATCCGATAATGCCGGTACCGGGCGTACCGGCATTATCGGATTCGACCCGGTAATCCGGNGGGAAGGGAATCAGGGATGGAATAAGAGGGAGAGGGAAAGGATTCAATGGAGGGGGGAGGGAGGAAGGAAGATTGAATACAGGGAACACAGGGAGGGGTAAAAACAAAAAATAACACTTAAATCTATCTAATATAATCTAAATAAATGATAATATGGAGGTAGATGGGTTGGATTGATGAAATAGGAGGAGGATGGCAATGGATTAGAAATAGGAAGGAACAAAAATTGTTGGAAGAGAGGGAGCCATCTGAAATTTATTTTTTTATTTATTTTAAAGCATTTGTACTCCGCCACTCCTGCGAACAGCTCGGGGCAGCTTCCAACAATATAAAACAGCATAAAACAATATAAAACAGTTAAAACAATCCACCAATTAAATACTTTTAAAAAACAGGGCCCCGAGAAACAATTCAACATTAAAACAATAGAACAAGGTAGGGGGGAAAACACAACCCTAACCCCCCCTCTCCCCCTCCCCAAAGGCCTGGGTGAACAGCCAGGTTTTGCAATACCACCAAAATGAAAACAGGCTTGGGGCCAGGCGGGCTTCCTCCAGAAGGGAGTTCCAAAGGAACTATTCAGGAAAATTGACTAGCTAGAAGGTGTTGGGAAGGGGGGAGGCAATCAGTTTTGTTTCTTGTTGCGCCCACCTCACCACAAGCCCCATTGGCTCTGTACAGCCTAGCCCGTGGCCAATTGCAGACTGCGAAGCCAGTGGTCTGAGGCGAAAAGGGATGGTGATTGGGCAGGCTGGCTGCTACTCCAAGCCTCTCCACCCCTGGTGCCTAGAAATCTGTTCCTCAGCTGACTCCCCCTCCCTATCATGTTTTGCCTTTCAGTGACACGTTTTTGCCACCCGAACTCACCCGAACGCGATCCAAACTGACCGAATTGTTCGATCATTTTGACTTTTGGAATTGAGTTCGTTTCGGAAGTTCGTGTTCAGATTCGGGTTTAGTCATCCGAACAGCCCGGGTTCGGGCTGAACTCCGAACTTCCGAACCGCGTTCGCCCATCCCTAAATGACAACTGTCAGGGAAGAAGAACAGGAAGGACTGGGAGGGAAGATAAGGAGTTCAGTTATATAGTGAGGTGACTGACTCTCTTTCTTGGTTCCAGATGGAAAGATTTTGTTCATTGGCACCTGGGGAGCTTCAGAACCTGAAGCCTATGCTGGAGGAATTATGGGAGCTTGGTCCCATAGGAATTTCACTAGACTTCGATGTCAACTTATCGAGACTGCAGTGATTCAAGTCCGATATAAGGCACTTCCAAATGAACGGTGCAATTGCATCTGTTCGGAGGGAGGAAAGGAAACAATCGAACATATTTTATTTAAGTGTCCGTTATACGAAGTAATAAGGGAAATGTGGATTACTCCATTATTCTCTGGGAAGGAGTACTTTGACTTGGATCATAAAACTGCATATGTTTTGAAACTCTCTAAGGAGTTTGAGTGCAAGGCGGTGGCCACCTATATCCAATTGGCAGATAAAATCAGGATAGGAGAAACTTAAAAGGGATAGGCTATATGTTGATGTCATAATGAACTAGTTAATGCCAGATTATACTGGCCAAAATGATGTAGATTTAGGGGCATGTTTTAGTACCAATTGTAGAACCAATTGTAGAACCGGGAATCCGCACTAGGGATAACCAAGAGGTTATTATTATTATTATTATTATTCCTATGCATAGAGGTTAAGCCAGGTTGCAGTAACACTTGTAAAAGAGCAAGGTATTTGTTGTTGATTTTTGTGGAAAGGCGGAGTGCAATGATGAGATAAGAGGATGTCAAGTATGCCATAAGAATAAGGATACCGTATCAGTATTAAATTTGACAAATGGCATATTGATTATGCCTGTTTTAGTTTAATGTCATTACTATGTATTCCACTTTTATATTAATTGATGTATTGATGTTTGATGTATTGACGTTTGACTTGTTTGTTTGTTTGTATTTTCTTGAGGCAATGGCGAAAGCTAGCCGTAAATAAAAAACTTTATTAAATGGGAATTGGTCCTGACTATTACATGAAGGGGTCAGCACATTGGTTGTCACAAGTATGTTAAAAACATACACCAAGGAATTTCTGGGTTTTCACACATTCCTGATAAAACACTGTTTCAGGGAAAGGTGGACCATTCCCACAGACTACGTTAAGGGGTTTGCTGCACACTTGCAGTGGCAAGGGCTTGCAGCTCACACAATATGGGTTCGGCTGACCCCCATTTCATTTTCAGCAAGACCAATGGGTTTAAAGACTCCTGCGTAAGCTTTTGTTACCAGGGGAACGGTAGAAGGTTGGGCTAAGTTCAGCACTTCAGAAAGAGACGAGCACCAGCCAGTATCAGTCAACATCCTGGTTCAGTTACTAGGGGTTTTATGAACCATAGAGTTGCAGGCTGTCACCTGCAAATCTATATAGTTGCCAGGGCAATGGGTAGCCGGGAGAGGAGCTGCAGCATGGGTCTGCCAAGCAGCAGACAGCAGCTCCAGGCCAGTGGTCAGGGTTTGGCTAGTCTGCTCTGCTGGTGGTACTCTGGGATACTTCAGAGTGCCACCAGTGGGACTTCCCTGGAGCAGGCTGTGCCTACTCTGCGTCAACATTTGGTGGGCTGCCTCCAGATGGACTGGCCAGTCCCAGTGTGAAGCAATCTGCAGCAGCTATCTGTCTGTTTACATCCTAAGAGGTAGATGCCTTTGGGATTTGCTGTAGTGAATGTCTGCCGAAAACAAATTTTACTCTGTGCTATATGATCTTTTGATGATTGCACCCACTGATAACTTCTAGAAGAGTTTTGTCATTCATATTGGCTGCTAACAGATCACAGTAGCCAAGGCATTGATGTTTTAGTGTTGATAACATAACACAAGCTAGTATTTGCTCGTTCCAAATAATGTTACAGCAGGATGTTGAGCTGCATTCAGTTACTACTTATAAAAAAGTTAAGATTCTGGGGGCTTATTTCAAAAGTTTCTCTGAATACACAGGATTTTATTTTTATTTTTATTGTGATTTCAACAAAATATAAAAAATATCTATTTTTATATTTTTAGCAGAAGTATTTTTGCGCTTATAACCAGGAGTTGCTTTTTGGGAGCCATTTCCAGAGATAAGGCGGTAGCTCAATCATTGCTATCACTAAATTCCTCATCTCCTTTGAAGGTATCCATTATAGCTTCTAAACGTACACAGATACTGCATAAATAGAAAATTAAAGTACGGGCCTGATCCATGCTTTGTACATGCTATGCACACATTGGCTCACACACCTTTAAATGCGGTGAGTTTGCAGAGTTTGGATCAACTCCGTGGTCACTACTGTGAGGTTTCTAATGGTAAAAATGTCAGCTGTTTGATCCTTGCATCAGTTTGTGTAGAGTTTTTTTTAATTCTGGATAAGATCCAGCACACAGTGAAATCAACAGGAATCTTTCCATTTAATCCTGTAGGCACTGAATCAGTTCTTTTATTCTTCCAAATGGAGGTTTCAATCAACACATGTGGATAATCATTTTGGAAGCATTCAACATTACTGCCTCTGTGTATTCTGAATTCAGTGTTATCACTGAATAAATTAGTTTGATAACTGAAAATACACAACTTTTAAAAAATATTGCAAAATCCAAAGCAGTTATTTGTTTTACTTAGCTTTTGCCTATGCATCTTCAATAAATTTTAAAAAGAGAGAATACAAATGGAAGATTTATATCCTTTAAATCAACTTGACTTGCATTAGGTGTGGAGTGATTTTAAGTAATTTGATGCCATGAAGAGACTCAGGAAGCCCAAGACTGAAATAAACCTGATGAATTTTTGATGACTGATAGAGGCTCTAATCTCATGCATTCTATCCAGTCCAGATCCAACAGCTGCATTTTAAATGTGCCTAATGATATCTATCACAATAGAGATCTCCCTCTCGCAAGCTTCTTCTCTTGGTATTTTCAATATTTTTAAGCCACAGCTATATTTCTTGTTCCAGCTTCAGACAAGAACAATCTCCAGTTGAAGAAAAGGTGAGACACCATTATATAGAGTGTTTTTTCTGATACAGCCAAACTAAGTGACCCATATACAATATTCTTCCCTGATGCCTTTTGTTGGCATCCTGGGAGCAGGTGTGCTCAGGTTCCAAGCTCAGCTCGTTAATCCCTCCTTCTCCTCCCTCTAGGAAGGGAACACTTACCGTGTCAGGACTTGTAACAACAAAATATTAGAATGATCTGTAACTTAAACTTTAAACAGGTTTTGTCCATTTCAAGAATGCTTTATTATGGTACAATAACAGAGTTAACGCACAAAGAGATATGATTAATTGGGTGTAAAAAAATGTACAGCAGCTCTGCTTTTGCCCATGCCACCCCTCTTCACCTCCAGGTTGACCTGTCTGTTTGAAGAGCAACCGCCATCTGCGCAAAGCGAAGCAGGCTGTGACTGCTCCAGGCAGCCCCACAGACAGGGTTCCAGAAGATTCTAGAGCACATCTCACTGAGGGAGCAGGCCAAACACACAGCAACCGGAAAACACAGAACCCCTGTCCATCTAAAGGGGCCTGCAAGTCTCATAAAACATGGTCCCACCTGGATCATAGATACTGGCAGACCATATGGCCAGAGCAGCTGCTACCTCCACATCCCATTGCCAATGCTTACAAGAGCAAGCTGCAAGGCCAGAGCGTGGGGTTGGTTCACCTGCCTGTGTGTTCCTGAGCTAGGGCTTTCATGGGGCAGGGAGAAGGTGTATTTGCTGCCTGTGCACTTGATTCTTCCATGTGCCAGGCTGTCTGTTTGAATGTAGGAAAACCCATGGGTGTGTGCAGCTCCACTTTGGGTCACCCACACACACACATCAAAGGATGCTATTTTTACGCTTATTTTTGCTGTGATGAATATTGTAGACATAAATTAATTCATTTAAAATATACAAAAAACAAAAATCAAAGTCCATGACTCATTCCAAATATTCCAAACTCTTCTCACTCTCCTTTTTTATATTTGTTATGCTCTTCTTAAAAGACCAACATTTTTCGACCTTAAGGTAATGGTAATAGTCCTTGGCTGAAAACTGGGGTGGAGGTAAGCTAGAGAAGTGTTTTGAATAGTGAGAGTGTTTAAGAGTGTTAAGGAGATAGATGACAGTGAGAATGGATGTTTTATGGCACTATGAGTGGAACTGAACATTAAGAGCATTTAGGAGATATGTAATAGTGACGATGTTTTATGGTATTATTGGTGGAAGAGCAGGTAAACTCACTATGATTGGATCACTTTGTTGCTTTCATTTTATTTTTAGGTAACAGATGATATATGGAATAGACTTAAGATAAAACAGGTGTGTTCCAAGGTTTAAGGTAAGTTATTGAATGGTGGGAGACCAATTTCAAACTAGGAAGTCTGGAGGTTGGGTTTGGTTTATAAGATTAGATTTGAGACTTTTTTAGAGGATTTATTTTTTTCTAATTTGATTTTTTTCACTTGTTTTTCTATTGGAAGGACTCTCAACATCTGTGATATAAATATATTCAAAATTAAGGAAAGCCCTGAAGAAGACCTTAAGGTCGAAACATGTTGGTCTTTTAAGAAGAGCATAACAAATATAAAAAAAGGAGAGTGAGAAGAGTTCGGAATATTTGGAATGAGTCATGGACTTTGAGTAATTTGTTGTATATTTTAAATGAATTGATTTATGTCTATAATATTCATCACAGCAGAAATAATAGTAAAAATAGTATCCTTTGATGTGTGTTTTTGTTATAGGTTTGGCCATGTGAATGATGCTTTTTTCCATTTCCCATACTTTGTATCTTGGGTCACCCACACACCTGCGCGTGCCCGCTACCTGTCTGTCTAAAAACACCCATTGGGCATCTTTAGACATAACAAAGATCAGGTGTCAAAACCCCTAAGCACGTGTTTGGCCGTTGTGTGTAAGCACCATAACAATCCCAGCACCAATTTGGCCACCCATTGAGCACGCGATGTGAACACCATTGCATTACAAGGACAATTTGCATGTTCCGGCTGAACACAGGGCCAACGCTGTGTCTAATGATATCGCGAGGCATGTTAGCAGGTCAGGTACAACATGGAGAATGAGGCTGAAGCACTCTCATGCTGAGATTGGGTGGCGAGCAAAACACCAATTTACCCCAAGATTGGCAGTGTGTCTAAGCAGTGCCACATGGTGAACACAGGGCCAAACTTGTGTTCATATCAAGGTCAAATCAAACATTCAGACACACATTGATGTTATGTCTACAGACACCTATTATTAGCAATGGATTAGTGCTGGGTTCACCTATACGCTGATGACACTCAACTCTATCTCTCCACTCCTTCCCTCTCCCCCTCTGTTCAAGCTCCTCTCACCAACTGTCTCTCCAATATCTCCGCCTGGATGTCTCAACACCAACTCAAACTGAACATGGCAAAAACTGAACTCCTGATCTTCCCTCCCAGTTCTGCCTCTCACTCTTCCCTGTCAATTGCCATTGTTCCTCACTCCTCCCTGTTCCCCAAGCTCGCAGTTTGGGCTTCATCTTCGACTCGCACCTTACCTTCAAACCCTACATTGACTCCATTGCCAAATCCTTCCGCTTCTCCCATCACAGCATTGCCAAGATCTACCCTTTTCTGTCTGTCTCTACTAAAACTCTCATCCACGCCCTAGTCATCTCATGCCTTGACTACTGTGTAATCTCCTCCTCACTGTCCTTCTCCGCTCCCACTTTTCTTCCCTTATCTCTGTTCAAAACTCTGCTGCCAGGATCATCCACCTAGCTCATCACTCTGACCATGTGAAACATCTCCTCTCCTCTCTCCACTGGCTCCCTCTTCCTGAGTGTATTCTGCACAAGCTCCTAATTTTCACCTACATAGCCCTTCACAACCTCGCTCCCCCCTACCTCTCTGCCCTAATCTCCCTCTGAACCCCTACTCACGCACTCCACTCCTCCTCCATCCCCTCCCTCAATCTCCCACACCTCCCCTGCTCCCCCAACCACCTTCGTCCCTTCTCCCTCGCTGCCCC
>QEPC01015557.1:161642-178944 GCA_003113815.1 Sphenodon punctatus
CATTTTCAGAGCACATTAACATTTTCCCTCTTAATATGAAATATAGACCTTAACTTACAAGCCGGCAATTGCTGGGAGCGAACATTACCATTGCTCATTACAACACCTTGGCCTGCCATCCCAAGCATGGTTTTCAAATTCAGCTGATAATTTGACAGTCTGCTATCCAGATTCTCTGTAGCTGTTGAATGTTGTTTCTTTCTGCTGTTTCTTCACAGAATGACACGTTGCTCAGGAACATTCAAATTCTGTTCCTAGGGGAAAAAAAGTTTGCTGGAGTCAGAACTCTGGATCTCAAAAGGTAGAGTGCAAAAGTTCTGTTCACTCCCTATGGAGCATGTTGCATTAATTCCTCTACATGAATCTGCTCCAAGCAAGTGCTAAATAGCAGTGAGTCAGCGGTCTTTTCCATTTCTTTTCGTAATACCTCACCTGTGATATTGGCAGCTGTAGGTTTCAGCTCACTGTTCATATATTAAAAACTCCACAGGGCAGGTTGCTCCATGGATAAGTGAACTACACTCCCACCTCCCCCCCGGAGACCTGAGTTCAAAATTTTGCTTAGGTTTCATGTGCTAATATTTATTTATTTATTTATTTGTTCAATTTATACCCCGCCTCTCCTGAACACAACTTGGGGCGGCTTCCAACAATAAAAAATACATAAATATAAAACAATTTAAAACATATAAAAATACAATTTCAAATATTATGATATTAAAAACAGGGCCCGGGATGCATTAAACAATATGGTAGGGGAGATAAAAATCCACTAAACCCTCCCCCCCTCCCCAAAGGCCTGGGCAAACAGCCAGGTTTTACAGCTTTGCCGTAATACCAAAAGGCTTGGGGCCAGGCGAGCTTCCTCCGGTAGGGAGTTTCAATGATGCGGCCCGGCCACCGAGAATGCCCTCTCCATTGTGGCCCCCCGCTTCACACGGGGGACCTCCAAAAAGGCACCCCCAGCAGACCAAAGGAGCCGCCCTGCACACTAATGAGTGTGGTGTCCTGTCTTCGTAGACCCTATTAGTGCATACTGTGAAATTATCACAGTTTCACACAGTGGTCTGCCTGCACTCAAGAAAAGGCTGGTCTTGAATTAGCAGTGGTATGACTGTAGGTCAAATGTGGGTTGTATTCAGAGATCCATGTGGCAAGACTTACCCAGCATCTGCCTATGTTAAACTTAGCTCTAGCAAATGCGGCCAGACCTTTATTTTTAGGATTGCTCCATTTTCTCCTAAACTTTATTTTCAAAAGTGGTCTTGTTATGGAATAGCTTCATATAGCCAATCACAGGTTCTTAAAGAGTTTCGAGAATTTCTTTGTTTTCTTTTAAATCTCTCCAGAACATGTTGATGCGCTATAAAATATGAGTGTCTTGTTTCCTAAAATATCCCCTCTCCACAGTTCCCAGGCACTCTTTTTTGTATAGTTCACCATGGGACCGATCCGAAGCCCTGAGGAGCATTGCGAGGAGCACACGCGGCACACACGCATCGACACACGTGCAAAATGAGCATACCCCTGGCATAGGGCCTATGGCACCTGTGCAAACCGGGCAGTTGTGTGCAGGGCATGGCATCGACCCCAATAACTTTGTAGCTTTGATTTTGTGGATTAATCAGTCTTTTCACACTACTCTGAGCTTAATGTGGTAAATGATGGTAGGAAAAACAGTAGGAACATGTCAAGAAACTTTCCAAATTACATCAGGTATAGTTGCTTGTGATCCACAGATACTTAACCATTCACCTCCATCTGCCACTTTCATTTTGGACAACATGCTCTGATTCGAACTGATCATGACTATCTGAGCCAAATAAGTGAATATATTTTTTAAAAATGTTGTCTGTCACATCATGTTACTCCGCTTTGGCTGCTTCACAGCTTGTACCAACATGACGCTGTGTAACATAGCATTATGCGTCATACATGACTTAATGCAACGTGACAGAAAAGCATTGCTGCACTTTCAGAATAAACACCTGCCTTTAGCAGCTATTCAGCCTGCTGAAAGCAGTGACATACAATTCTTAGCTTGGATACCAGCAGAGTATTCTGTGCTTTGCTGCCAGAACATCTCTAGCACATTTCACCACACACACCTTATTTTTCCTGATTTATTTTATGAACTGTCTCACTTCTGTAAATTTTGCTTCCAGAAGGAATAGTTAGTGTATAAAAGAAACTCATCAGAAGGTGTTAACAAATGAAACGATAGCCCACACCAGGTGGGTGTCCACCTGTTTTCTCCCACTGGACACATGGCCACTGTTCACGGCAGTGTCTTGGAACAGACGGAGCGCACCATGTGGGCAAATGTCGGCTAATGTGTTTGTACCGTCAAATAGGTTGCATGCAGCCTTGCATGCATATAGGTCTGCCAGCACCATAGGGTGAAAGCAAACAAGATAGTAGTCCATGAGTCACCTGCTTGTCAGTTATGTAGCTGCCAGATGTTCAACCACTTATGCTTCAAGGCGGGTGGCCAGCTGCTACGGGGCCCATTGTCCGGAATAGATTGGCGATGCAGTCCAGCTAAGGCTCAACCAGATGGGCTAATTTGGGATAAAGTCCACCTTCCCATCTGCTAGTCTCTGCCCAGGTGGCCACAAGGCAAGGTCCTAGGATTGGACCTGGAGTGTGCTCAACTGCTGACCCTGGCCACCGAACTGCTGACCAGGGGGGCCCAGAGGAGTTCATTCATACCTGACCCACCAAACAGCTGATTGCATGGGCCCAAAGGAGCACCCTCGCCCAGCCAGCCAAACAGCTGATTGGAGGGAGTCAGAGGAACACCCTTACCTGGGCCCCCTGATCAGCTGTTTGGTGGGTCTGGTGCACATGCTCCTCCAGGCCCCCCACATCAGCTGTTTGGTGGTAGCTCCTCCCAGGGGTCTGATTCAGTTGGGTAACAGAAGTCCTGTTCCCATGAGGACAGCTTCAACTATATGTTGACAGCTAACCAACTATATTATAAATTTCAGATGCAAATGTAAGTGTTCACATTTTAAAACTATAGCTATCTAACTATAACTAACCAACTATATTATAGTTATAGTTATATTTTTTTAAATGTGAACACTTACATTTTCATCTGAAATGTTCTCAATAAACACTAGGTGGATGATTATTCAAAGGAGGGTTATGTAGAAAAATAACTTTATTAGTGTGTACATTTTTTTACCTGATTTGCACATGTAAACAGGGAGTATGGAACTAATAGCATGGAGTGCATGATCAACATCTGCTGTGCTACAGGTTAGCTATGCCCCCTACTGGCCCAAGGCCAGTGCTGCATGTGAATATTCTACAGGTGTGCATGGTAAGGCATGGGTTAACTTTCTGTGCCACTTGCCACACACAGAGTACACATACATGAGAGCAAGGTAAAAAGCTTCTTTATTCTGTCTGTAATTTTTTTCACTATATGAAGCATGAGCCCACCAAAATAACCTAACCAATTTAAACATTCCCAAAGTTCAACAGAAGTTTCTCAAGCATCAGATCACTCAGGAAGAGCACCAAAATTCAAAGGGATACCACAAGAACACCAGTATTTTTGCCTTTCAGAAACACTATAAGACAATTGTCATGTGAAAAACAAGTATTTTTAAAGTGTTCACACTGCTACAAAAATATAAGACGACTGCAAGTCAAGTTTTTGGAAAAACTTTTAAATTCTGTTTGCATTTCCCCACAACTGCACTCAATCAATGCACAAAATACCCACAGCAACTACCCAGCACCCAGCTTAAATACAAACAAATAAAACCAAAGTATATAAAAATATCAAAAAGAAATATATTAAAAATATCATTTAAAAAACTAAAATATATCTAAAAATATATTCCGTCAATGAAAAATATCCAAAACAAAAAATAAAAATAAAAAAAAACATCCAAAAAATATATTTAAAATATTCAGAGGGAACAAGTNTCCAGGAAGGACAGGAATGGAGAGAATATGTGGAGAGAGACACAGACTTGAATAGCTGTGATAAAAAAAACCAAAATTACCAGTGGAAGCAGAAGCTCTAGTCCTCTGCCGTTTACTTTGATATATGGCAATAATTGGAAAAAAATAATTTATTTCCACCATTGCTCAAAAATATATCCTTGCCTAGGAGAGCAGAATCTTGCAAGGTGAGCTGAGCAATACAGCTAGAGAGAGAGAGAGAGATGGCTCAATCTGCTATGTTCATCTACACCAGAAAATGTGGCCCCTAGCATTCCATTTTCCTTGCATTTGCTTCAGCGGAGGGATTCCTGATTGATATCAGCAGGAGCGGGAGGACAATTGAAGCACATACACATGAAGGGAAGGAGTTGACCATCAGCTGAGTATCACTGGGTGAGATGCTTAATGGTTCCATGCCTCAGCTTTTCCATCCATACAGTGGGGACAATACATTTTTATAGGGCATGTGTGAGGTTTTAAATAATGTCTTTACTTATTCTAAAGTGCTTAGAGGTCCTCTGGCAAAAAGGTCTTCAATTCTATTTATAATTGATGGAATAAAGAACCGAAACTGGCTTGAGCATGCTGGGGACCCCTGAAAAACTATTTAACTGAGCTCTAACAGCTGCAAGGCCTACGTTTCCTCCCCTTCCACTTTTCTTTCTCTTTTGCAGTGCTCCGCTCTCTCACATTCACATGAAGAGGGGGAAATTCGGTTCTGACTGGGATGAGAGGTCTGGAGGGGGAAGGCACAGGGAATGTGTCCAAAGCTACTGTATGCGTTTCAGGTGGAAGCTCAACTTAAAGAGGAGGGAGAGAGGTTTCACTCTGCCCTCAGGATAGCCACATTAGGTATGCAATAAATGGGAAGGCATCCCGATTTCCCAAGAGGCGGGTATTATTTTTACCGTGGAGGTTTCACTCAACACACAGCAGCTGCAACTCCACACTATGCGACAGTGGCGTGTTCACAGTCAGAGTCACACTAGCTTTGCAAGCTCTCCCTGGTGGGGTTGCTCTCTCTTCCTTCATGCCAAGCCCAGTCCTTTTGTACCTGCAGGGTCATTCGCTTATTTGAGATGGACCTGAAGGCAACGCTGCTAGAATGAATATTAATGGATGAGGGACTCCAGTTTCAACAATGTGGCATACGGATTATTTGTTTTCTGTGTAATCAAACTACGAGAATGCCACATTTTATGACAGAGTGAGACAGTCCTTCTGAAGGTGAGACTCCTTCATGTTGACCTTCATGAGAAGTCAAATATGCCAAAAAGCTGAACAAAGAGTATTTCAATTTATATTAAAAATGGGGACATTCAACTGTACTTTGTTATAGCCAACTCCCAAGGATTCTCCTTGTCATGTGAACCCAACAAATACAATACACTGCCGACTTGATTTTGGGCTCATTCACTCATTTATCTATTCACTCATTCATTCAGACACTTGTTCATTCATCCCCATCCTTTTTCAGTAAGGGAGCATAATCCAGCAATGGCATACTTCTCTGTTGTCCTGATTTACAGTGACATCTCTGACTTTGTATCAATAAATCTCTTGGCCCTCTTGTTTCTAGCATTATCCCTCATTAATGACCAGGATTTTTAGAAAGGGATTAAAAAATAATGCCAGAGGTTGGTTTTGGGTATATTTTTTTAATACAAAAGAAAACAAAACCTAAAATATCAGTTGTTGTGCTTTGATTAAAATGTCAGGGATTTTCTATTCAATACCTTTAATATTTATAGCTCTCTGGTTCTTTAGAACTCATTTTCACAAACTGTATTGTCATGATTTCCCTGTCAGAACTGACTGAAACAGCATTTAGGTACAGTAGCAACAGGCAAGGCAAGAAGTAATAATAATACTACTACTAGTCATAATTCCTATAGCACTACTAATCATATGCAGTGTGTAACAGATACACATAAAATAAAGACAGTGCCTGCTCCATGGAACTTACATTTTAGAGAAAGCTTTCTAACCACTCTGGAATCATTCTCTTTTGAAGCCCTAATGAAGTGCTGGAGCTGAAATAGGTAAAGGGTTTATTATTTGTGGGTTTTACTCACATTTTGGGATAGCTCTTCCCGTACCCAAATAATAGCTGTGACCAAAATCAGTACTTGCGTATCCCTCCCCCATACCCCTGATATTCCACTTGGTTATTTCAATTGTTCAGACATTTTAATATTTTAATTATCTCATTTTCAGCAACTGTTAAAACAAACAAAAGCTGGTCCCTCAATCCAAATTTATTCAAAATGTCTAATCACAGAGAAGTATAGCTAACATAGCAAAATAGTTGTTAGATGAACATGACAAAATAGCAATACAGAAAAACAAGAAGGGTAGACCAACAGGTAGTGAAACTAGCCTAACATGAGTCCCAGGAAAAAAAGAGATTTATAAAATCTATCATGCAAAACTTCCAGAGCTATAATCTTGGGCTTCTTTCTGTTGCAGAGATGGAAATGCAATTAACTACAGAGTAAGCAGTTCCCAATACCAGTCTATCACAAATCCAACAGGAACTCTAGTTGGAGTTTTCTTCCAGAGTTTTGGACTGAAGTTTCCTTCCAAGTATAAAAATATGTTCATTCACAAAATAAACAGTCCTTATATCAATCTGTCACAACACCAGAGGAGATCTAATATATCACAAATCCAAAGATGCTCTGATTCAAGCATCCTTCCAAGGTTCTAAGTTTCAATTTCTTTCTGAATACATTTCTTAAGAGAGAAGATTCTGAGTGTGGCAAAAGAAAATGAGCAAAGTTTCAGGCTGCTTTCAGACCTTCCCCCACCGCGTATTTTTCTGGCTGCAGGAGGGAACGCACAGCCAGGATATGCGCAGGGTGCCACCGATATGAAAGCCCCAGCCCCACCCCCCACGCAGCTTTGCTGGGAAACACCCGCAGAGAAACTGAGCAGGATTTCTTGCTTTGTATCTCTGCTGGTGTTTGCTGGCAAGAACGTGCGGGGGGCTTTCAGACCGGTGGCACCCCGCGCATATCCTGGCTGTGCATTCCCGCGTGCAGTCAGAATATGGACGGGGCGGGGGGGGAGGTCTGAAAGCAGCCTTAGTCTCATCTCAGCGCTAGCATTTTGCTACAAATTCAGCAGCTTCATCGGGAGATGATTACAAGAGGGCCATCACCTATCGGCATTCTGTAAAGATACATAAGGAAAACTAAATAAAACTAAAAGAAGTGAATTCTAAACAACTGTAGAAAGCCTCTGAAATAGAGCTACAAAGAAGCTCATGCTTTTACCTTTAGTAAACATCTGTAAAAAGCCTCTAACTTAGAGCTACAAATTAAGCTCATCCTTTTACCTTTAGTAAGTCCTTATTAAAGGACTTACTAAGGTTCTGAAAAGTCGAAAATAACTTCTAAATGGCAACCTTTTATGTTTGGTGCTACTTCTTGGAGTGCAGGTGGTTTCAGGAGCAAATGGTGTGGAGGTGAGAATAGCTCAAAACATCAATTAATAATCAAGCTCACATGTGGTAGAGTTCTTTAATGGAGTTAATTATGCGACTTTGGTACGTAGTTTTGCTTATGTATTTTTACAGAATGCCAACCGATGATGGCCCTTTTGTAATCATCTCCTGATGAATCTGCTGAATCTGTAGCAAAATGCTAGTGTTGAGACAAGACTAAGGCTGCTTTCAGACCTCCCCCCACACATATTCTGACTGCATGAGGGAATATGCAGCCAGGATATGCGCGGGGTGCCACTGGTCTGAAAGCCCCCCGCACGGTTTTGCCCGCAAACACCCGCAGAGATACAAAGCAGGAAATCTTGCTCTGTATCTCTGCGGGTGTTTCCCAGAAATGCTGTGCGGGTGGGGGGGCGGCTTTCAGACCGGCGGCACCCCGCGCATATCCTGGCTGTGCGTTCCCTCCTGCAGCCAGAAAATACGCAGTGGGGGAAGGTCTGAAAGCAGCCTGAGACTTTGCTCATTTTCTTTTGCCACACTCAGAAATCTTCACTCTTAAGAAATGTACTCAGAAAGATATTGAAACCCAGAACCTTGGAAGGATACTTGAACCAGGGCTTCTTTGGATTTGTGATAGATTAGAACTCCTCTGGTTTTGTGACAGATTGATATAAGGACTGTTTATTTTGTGGATGAACATATTTTTATACTCAGAAGGAAATTTAAGTCCACCTGAAGAAAACTCCAATTAGAGTTCCTGTTGGATTTGTGATAGACTGGTATTAGGAACTGCTTACTCTGTAGTTGATTGCATCTCCATCTCTGCAACAGAAAGAAGCCCAAGATTTTAGCTCTCTATGTTTTGCATGATAGATTTTATAAATCTTTCTTTTTTCCAGGGTCTCATGTTAGGCCCTTTTCACATAGACACACTGGGTAATTTCAGACAAAATGAGACCACGGTCAACCACAGTGAATCCCCTGTGGTGGTCGTAAGTTCCGTAACGTCTGTTTACTCCCCGCCAGATGTTCACCACAGTGAACCACTGGCAGGGATCAAAATGACCATGGTTCTGGACCTCCGGCTGCCTGGAGGTCCAGAATCGTGGTTAGATTGGCCACGATCCAGGATGAGCCAAATGTTACATCTGTTACGTTTGGCCCATCCCGGATCGTATTCCTGACAATGGGACGGGATCGGGCGCAGCGGCCGGATTGGCCGCTGTGCCCACCCGTCTCCCGAAGGGAGGGTGGCCGGGGGAGTGCGGTGGGCGGGGCTGTGCAGCTGCACGTTCTGCAGCCCCGCCCCCTCCCCGATCCCCAGTAGGAATCAGGCCGGCACGTCTAAAGGACAGCACATCTAAAGGACGGCTGAAATGATTCCTGACTGGGATCCGAAACAGATCCCGGTGTGTGATTCAGTGTGGCGGGCTGCTGGTGTCCTCTATGGGTGCCCTGCAACATGTATACTAAAATGCAACACCCAATTTATCAGTGTTAGAGTGTCTGTGTGAAAAGGGTCTTAGACTAGTTTCACTACCTGTTGGCCTACCTTTATTGTTTTTCTGTACTGCTATTTTGTCATGTTCGTCTAACAACTATTTTGCTATATTAGCTATGCTCCTCTGAGATTAGACATTTAGAATAAATTTGGACTGAGGTAGAAGCTTTTGTTTGTTTTAACTTTGTATGCATCTCTAGGCCCCCTTGTGTGCTTTACTTTCAGCAACTGTACATGCACAATCGTGCTAATACTGCAGAAATTACATAACTGAAATATGGAAGTGACTGTACAATAACAATAACCAAACAAAAACAAATACATAAATTAAATAAACAAATTAAATGGAATAACCAAAAGAGATACCTGATGGATTATTGTTTATTACCCAAACTGCCATTTTTGGTTTAGATATAGTATATTTGATGGGTTTACCCATTTTTTGGCAAAAACAGCTGTTAGACAAGGAGCTGGAACCTCCCTGCCCCCACACTGGCTGTTTGCCCATGTTAACATAATCCGGTAACATGAAACCCCCGATTGTGGGCATGGGGGTTTTAGCATTTTTCCCCCGTTCCCTTGTTAAATTCAATAAAGGGAGACAGGGCTGGATTTTGAGCCCTGTCTTGAGTTATTGAATTTAACAGGGGATGGGAAAAATAATGCTAAAACCCCTGTGCCCATGATCAGGGGTTTCATGTGACCAGACTAACATGAGTTAAACTCTGAATTGCTGCAAGTGGGTGAGGAGAGGGATTAGGCTCCCACATGGGTAGCATTCCACACAGGTATGGAATGCTATACAATGTGGACAAAAACTCATGCCTATGACTCCACGTTTTTCTGGAGATGCTTCATTTGGTAGCCATTTCCATCTCTGTGCATATCCGAGCGGGGAAACGTAGTTGGTTTATTTTTATGAAGGTATTATTTGCATTTTCAGACAACCCTCTGAATATCTGAATAATATCATTGGAATAATAATATCTGAATTGAGTATTCACGTGTCAATCATTTGAAATATTCTGTTTTGGTTACTTTTGTTTTTCAGTCCAGTTATTACAGTTTTTTTGTCAATTCAGTATTTGGGCTACACCACGTTTTGACAAATGCACACATGCAATAGTGCCCATGTTGCTGAAATGATGACACCAACATGACCCAAAAAAACAAAATAACTGAACCAAATATACCAAATTATTGGGGGGGAAACAGGCTGAAACAATCAAAACGGGTACTCAGTGTACCAGAAATGGGTAGTGGTCAATTATCTAAATCATCATTTTCAGTTTGGGTAGGGTTACTTTAATTTGGGTTTGTTTGTTTTTTCAAATATTCATTTCATCTCTAGTGTACATTCATATATACAAATACCGGAATATAAAGGTCTACCATTATATGTCAAACTACCCTGAGACAGACAAGGTACGTATACACTCAAAATTCCAGAGGAAGCCATCACCAGTGCTGGCATTAAAGCTTAAGAAATTCCTGGCCTTTGGTCTTATCCTTCATATATTAAGCCCAATGATAAACTATGCTTGCTTTTGAAGGAAACAAAGGGCCCAATAATCCCTTGTAGTGCACATGCCATGCTGAACTGGGAAAGAACAGATGTTATGCAAAGCGGCAGAAAGTGTACCCAATCTGTAATGTTTCTGTGCTTCAGGCAAGTACTTGGAGACCACATTCATACAGACAAAATTAAACTGATCTATCAAAGCTGAAGCAATTATTCAGGTTTTAGTAAATCACTTCAGTATTATCCATATTACACTTTAATACCGCCACCATCTGAACCCAGGGGCCATGTCATGAAAGTGCACACAGTGACACCTATCCTGTCATGCCTTGCGTTCAAAGAGTTCTGGGACGAATTTCATACAGTTCTCAGCAAGAGACACACTTTACACCGCAGCCTGGGAATGATTTGTGTGCCATGTTAGAGAACCAAACATGGAAAGAATTCACATTGCAAAGTACTTTGATTTAGAAAGCGAAAGGGGATTAACTTCTCCTGATTTCTCCAGAGTACATAATTCTCCTCTTATTCCTTAAAATTGTTGTTTAATGTGTGAACAGCCCTTTTCAAATGGACTGTGGTGGGTGGGGGGATGGGTGTGAGACCACAGTGGGTGGAGATGGGTGTGTGCCTGACTCATCTCCACCCATCTCTGCACATGGAGCAACCGGTATTGGAGCCCGTTGTTGTGTGCATGGGGGATGGGTGGAGGTGGGTGAAGATGGGTGGAGCATGGGAGCATGTACCCCCACTCACCATGGGCACTGTTCCTACAGGTGCCCACACATCCCCTCCACACTGTGGGCAGCGTTCGCACGGGCGCCCGTGTGGAAAGGCCCAATGATACTAAATTACAAACAAGTTAAGGACACAGGGGTCAATCCTAGGTCTGTGTGCTTGGTGGGCGTGAACAAATGTTGCCTTTGGAGCACCCTCAGGGTGTGCAATGCATATACTAAGTGTGTGCACTATGTGTACATTGTTTGCACATACCAAGCACACAAAAGATGTGCCCCTTGGATTGACCCCTTATTAAATTGACTTAGCTGTACATGTGAACCTGGCCTGAGTTGTACATCCCATTCCTTATCTGGGGCTGTCACTCTAATAAGGTGATGATTGCAATTACAGGGACTCGAGGGGGTATCAGGGAGGAAGGGATTCTTTGCACCTAGCTCTTGTTATGACCCTCTGAGCAGTCTTGGCTAGACAGAGTGCAAGATGAAGAAAACATGATTCAAGTCACGGCCAAATATTTTTTATTATTATTTTTTTCTCAGCTCACCTCAGAGTTTTCACAGGCTCTACAAGGCTTCAGTGTCTGGCAGGAAAGACAAAGGTCTGGGGTTTAGCAAAACTGCTCTCGGCTCATCTCTTCACTTTGAACCATCAGGCATGCTGGAGAGTGATAACTTCCACCAGTTGCATGGATCTTCCATCACAGCAGGCTTTAAAATGCTGCCCGAAGCAAAATAAGAAAATGCGGCTCTCCCCACCAATGCTGCAACCCTCAAGCTGGAGGCTAGCCCTCCATGCAGGGGAGGGATTGGTCCTGGCTCCCCACTGATGGTCTGTTTGGTGGAGAAGCAGTAAAAACATTCCCTCCAGCACCGCCATCATGCAAGTTTCCAGTGACACTCCAGGCCCGGAGCTGAGTGCTTGCACAGTGGAGAGCGAAGAGTTCATTCCCATTCATTTTGCCACCCTAGGCTTCCACTTACTTGCTGACCCTCCATTCAGCACGGTCTCCCATCCATCCATCCTTGATCCCCTTGCTGAACACAGCACTAGGGCTGCAACTTGATCTCATTTTTTTTTTCTTGATTCTCATCAAGAGTCAAATTTCTCAACAAGAATCGAGAAAAAAAGAGAATTGAGAAAAATCCCAATCTCGACAATTTCTCATCAAGATTTCTTTTCTTGATTAAAAAACATAACAAAACCAGAACTGTGCATGTGCAAAATGGCCGCTGGGGGCCATTCTGAACATGCATGGCCCTTTTCCAAATTGGCGTGGGCAGCAGCATCACTGCCATTTTGGAAAAGGACAGCCATTGTGCATATGCGCAGTGGCTATTTTGCACATACACAGAATGGCTGCCCCTTTTGTAAAAGGTTGTGCATGTGCAAAACAGCCCCATAGCCATTTTTCACATGCAGAGGGTAAGATTTTTTTTTTAAAGCAAGAATCTTGTGAGAATTTCAAAATGTTAGCAAGATCCCAGCAAGATCTGGCTAATGTGTCTCGATTCTCGCAAGAATCAAATTGATTCTTGTTTCAATCATACATGCCACCTCTCCGCTTCATCTGTTCTCTACCCCATTTTATGTTCAATACAAGCCAATAGTGCTCTCACTCCTTTCTGTCTTACGTGATAGAGCAAGGGGTGGGGAACCTTTTTCCTCCCGTGGGACACTTTGAAAATTAACACCAGTTCCACAGGTCAGATAGGTGTTGGAGTGTGCTCAGGATGGGGAAAGGACAGAGAGTCCAGGTCATTGATCTATGCTATGGATCCATCCCCAGATAAGGCCATCTGTGAAAGCTACACAGCCTTTATTCCTGTATTGGTTAATTCTCAGCCCTGGGATTAGGCCTCACTTTCATGGCTAAATTTTGAACGCTCAAGGCTTCTCTCTTTATGTTGCTTGCAAACACGGCAACTTAATCTTTCTGACAATTTGCAACCGAAATGCGTCCCTAAACTGTTAACCTTGGAAAGCATTTGGCAATGTATTAACATCTCCACTAACTGTTATCACAGGGACTAAAAGGTGTTTAAAAATTGAATCAATTAACATCTCAGTTTTCCGCAAATGCCTGTAAACGCGTTGGTTGCTTTTGGGAGATTTTTGTTTGTTTGTTTTGTTTGTTTTTGATTTTTCTGAATAAGAGTTGCTCATTCTTAGCCTAGCACTGAGGCCAAGGAGCATAGCTGAAATAGGGACAGGTGGGGCAGCTGTACAAGGGCCCATGGGCTGGGGGGCGGGAGGGCACCTTCTGCACCAGGGCCCGTTCTAATCTAGCTACACCCCTACCAAGGCTGCTTCCACACTTGTGGCTCACACGAAATTAGAAGGGGCTTAAGAAGTGCCATACTGGGTCAGACAATGGTCCATCAAGCCCAGCATTCTGTCTCCAACAGTGACCAATCTCAGTCACTTGGAGGAGTAACCAACAGGTCACAGTGGGACGATTCATTTCCTCTTGTTCATTCCCAGCTCCCAACAGTAAGAGGTTAGGTCCTCCAAAACCTACCTGGCTAATAGCTGTTAATTGACCTATTCTCCAGAAACATGCCCAACCCCTTTTTAAACCCAGCTATGCTACTGGCCTCAACCGCATCTTCTGGCAACAAATTCCACAACTTAATTGTGCGTTGAGTGAAAACATACTTTCTTTTATTTGTTTTAAATCTGCTCCTTGTTAGTTTCATGAGGTGTCATTGTACTGTTTGAGAGGGTAAATAACAGTTCCCTATTTACTCATTCCACACTGCTCATGATTTTATAAACTTCTATCATATCCCATCTCAGTCGTCTCTTCTCCAAACTGAAGAGCCCTAACCTATCTAGCCATACCCTTTATTATTTTTATTGTCCTTCTCTGTACCTTTTCTATTTCAACTATATCTTTTTTGAGATGGAGCGACCAGAACTAAACACAATACTCAAGGTGCAGTCACACCATCAGTCAGTATTTTTTTATTAAGCTTAGCCATAGGCCATTGCTAAAAAGACAAACCAACAAATAAACATACAAACAACTACATAACAACAAGGAAGCCAACATAGCAGCTTAAAACATGGGCACTAGCGAGGTACTAAATCAAGGAGCACACCATAGGCCGTGTTCAGGTGATCCTGAGCCCAAAGGAACCCATACACCCCCTATAATGGCCTATCCCTCAGTCTACTACCTCCAAATCTGGGGAAACCATCCCCTGTTCGGGCAAAGTTAGGGATTTGAAGTTGATAAACTGGTGCCTCTTGACAAACACGGCGGTCAAAAACTTAACCACAGAGGCAGTGGTATGTTGATCGACATCAGCGAGCAGGTAAACCAATTTCCTCTCATTGGACCATGCATGGTGACTCGACAAAAGAGACCCCAGTGCCTCAGTATGCAAATAGTCATACAAGTGGCATCTAAAGAACACATGAATAGTAGACTCGACCTCAAGCTGGTCGAAGGGGCAAAGTCTCTGGTCAAAAGGCACCCCAGCAAGTCTACCAGTCCAGAGCTGAGTTAGAAGGGCATTAAGTCTCACCACCATCATGAGCCATTTCCCTCTAGCCATAAGCTTCTCAGCCAAATAATGGGCTCAGTCTGAGGGGCCCACCTCAGATAGTGAACCATATGCATGGAGGCTGCCACCCAGCCCCTCTCCTCCTGTAGGTCCACATCCTCCCACCTATGCCTAATTTCCACTGCCANCAATGGTCCATCAAGCCCAGCATTCTGTCTCCAACAGTGACCAATCTCAGTCACTTGGAGGAGTAACCAACAGGTCACAGTGGGACGATTCATTTCCTCTTGTTCATTCCCAGCTCCCAACAGTAAGAGGTTAGGTCCTCCAAAACCTACCTGGCTAATAGCTGTTAATTGACCTATTCTCCAGAAACATGCCCAACCCCTTTTTAAACCCAGCTATGCTACTGGCCTCAACCGCATCTTCTGGCAACAAATTCCACAACTTAATTGTGCGTTGAGTGAAAACATACTTTCTTTTATTTGTTTTAAATCTGCTCCTTGTTAGTTTCATGAGGTGTCATTGTACTGTTTGAGAGGGTAAATAACAGTTCCCTATTTACTCATTCCACACTACTCATGATTTTATAAACTTCTATCATATCCCATCTCAGTCGTCTCTTCTCCAAACTGAAGAGCCCTAACCTATCTAGCCATACCCTTTATAATTTTTATTGTCCTTCTCTGTACCTTTTCTATTTCAACTATATCTTTTTTGAGATGGAGCGACCAGAACTAAACACAATACTCAAGGTGCAGTCACACCATCAGTCAGTATTTTTTTATTAAGCTTAGCCATAGGCCATTGCTAAAAAGACAAACCAACAAATAAACATACAAACAACTACATAACAACAAGGAAGCCAACATAGCAGCTTAAAACATGGGCACTAGCGAGGTACTAAATCAAGGAGCACACCATAGGCCGTGTTCAGGTGATCCTGAGCCCAAAGGAACCCATACACCCCCTATAATGGCCTATCCCTCAGTCTACTACCTCCAAATCTGGGGAAACCATCCCCTGTTCGGGCAAAGTTAGGGATTTGAAGTTGATAAACTGGTGCCTCTTGACAAACACGGCGGTCAAAAACTTAACCACAGAGGCAGTGGTATGTTGATCGACATCAGCGAGCAGGTAAACCAATTTCCTCTCATTGGACCATGCATGGTGACTCGACAAAAGAGACCCCAGTGCCTCAGTATGCAAATAGTCGTACAAGTGGCATCTAAAGAACACATGAATAGTAGACTCGACCTCAAGCTGGTCGAAGGGGCAAAGTCTCTGGTCAAAAGCCACCCCAGCAAGTCTACCAGTCCAGATCTGAGTTAGAAGGGCATTAAGTCTCACCACCATCATGAGCCATTTCCCTCTAGCCATAAGCTTCTCAGCCAAATAATGGGCTCAGTCTGAGGGGCCCACCTCAGATAGTGGACCATATGCATGGAGGCTGCCACCCAGCCCCTCTCCTCCTGTAGGTCCACATCCTCCCACCTATGCCTAATTTCCACTGCCACCACCCCTAAATCCTTGGAAAGAATAGTTACACCATAGAATTCTATACAGGCATTATGATATTTTCAGTTTTATTCTCCTTTCCTTTATGAATCATTCCCAACATTCTGTTTGCAATTTGACCATCACCACACACCTCTGCTGAGAATTTCAATGTATTGTCCACAATGGCTTCAGTCCAATGCCATGCAGATCCCTGTGTGGAGTTGTGTGTGTGCACATGTGTGCAGTTTACTCATGGCACACTGTGCCAGTAATGTGGATCCACACGGGTTCTGTGCAGCTGCATGCGTGCACAGTTCCACATGGGATCCGCAGACCATTGACTGGGGCCACTGACTTCAAGGTTCTTTTCCTGAGTGATAACTCTTAATTTAGAACCAAGCATTTTGTACATATAGTTTGGATTATTTTTACCTACGTGCATCACTTTGCACTTGTCCATGTTAAATTTCATCTGCCATTTAGGTGCCCAGTCACCCAGTCTTGAAGATCCTCCTGCAATTCTTCACAGCCCGCTCGTGTTTTAATTAAGTTGAAGAACTTTGTGTCATCTGCAGATTTGATCACCTCACTCTTTACTAGGCATGGGCATTCAGACTGAATTACAGATTTGGATCCATTAAGGATTTGAATCTGTAATTTGTGGATTTAACTGCAGATTACAGATTTGGTTTTCCACTGAAATCAATGGGAAATTTTCCCATTGAAGTCAATGGGAAAACAATCCATACTCCCAAGTCCCAACCCTTGCCCAAGGACAGTGGGTCCGACCTCCTCCGACTCCTATTTTTCAGGCCCCCAGAGTGGTACTTACCGATCTCAGAGGGCTTGATTGAAGCACTGCTGCTGCTGTGGGGGCTCTGGCACGCTCCCTTGCTAGAAGTGTGCACCAGGGACCCATGCCAATTTTTTTATTTTTTTATTAAAAACTATCGTTATTCATTTTTGTTAATAATGAAATTTCATTTTTCGTTATCGGTGTTGTTACTGATATCAGTATCGCACAAAACTGAAAATTTTGTTTGTCGTTTTGTTTCTGTTTTATTGACACACGTGTGTGTTTGGGGCTCTGTGTGTGTGTGTTAGAAGTGCCAGTGGCA
>QEPC01015557.1:191491-219059 GCA_003113815.1 Sphenodon punctatus
GGGAGGCCTTACAATGCCCTGCCACTCTTGCTGACACCCCTTTTCCAGGGAAACCAACACCCCGTGTGCAATACCCTGCCCCACGGTACACGTGGCTTCCCCATCCCTTAAGGAGATGACTCCTATCTTACCTTAACCTACTTTAAACGATACTGGACCCCCATCAGGGTACGACAGAATCATACTGCACAAAACAAGCTGAACATCAACAAAGCACCACACCGAACTAGTGGCAAGCCAAATTATCATCCCATACTGTAAGGAAGGCGAAAAAACAAGTAGGCCCACTGACCAAATTCACTTGCCAAAAATTCCTTCCTGGCCCATACTAATGCGACCGCTTAACCACAGTATAAGGGGAGGGTGGGTGGGTACTTCTTCTTTCCCCGCTCATCCTGGACTGAGCGGGGAAAGCCTCTGGGGCTGCTGATTGCTCCCACGTGGTCCAGGGAACCAATCAGCAACCTAGCCCCTTCGCGCCTGCAGCGAGGGTTGCCGTGGCAACCACAGCTGCAATCCCTGCAGCGCGGCGGCAAAACTCCTCTCTGCAAGCGCCGCAAGAGCAGCGCTTGCAAACCCTCCTCCCAGCTTGTCGGGGAGGGGAGAAGGGGGGGCGCGGCAACCCCCCTCCACCTGCATTTGCGGCGGAGGGAATTTGTGAACTTTAAGAACAAAATTTGCAAGAGAAAGGTCAGTTTTTCAGACATCACTTATTTGATGCTTTCTTTCTCATTAATGTGCTATTTGATATTTGTTCATTTTTTACTCTGATATTTTATATCAATTTGCTAAAATTCTGTGTTTGGTTGTTTGTTGTCACTGGGTGTGTGGTTTGCCTGGATGAGAAACTTTTAACAAAATCAAAATTCAAGTTTGATTGGCTGGATTGTTTACCAGTGTAATGACTTAAGCAAATGTTAGTTTTAGACAAGGCCAGCCCTAGGTATGTGCAACATATGCAGTCACACATGGCCCCTCGCACCAGCCTGGGTCCCATGCCTAGGGGAGGCAGGCCCCCAACCCTGGATTCTCCCCCCATTCTATGAACCAGCCAGCTGCGGGCCATGGCAGTGCTGCCCAGTCCAGCCCTGCACCAAGACTTTGCACATGGCCCCACAAAGCCTGGGGCTGGCCCTGACTTTGTTAGATAAACAGACTAATCAAGTATAAACTTTGGCTTAAAAAAAACCCCTAATTGAATTGAACAATGTCACAGTTTGTACAAATATTCCCAAGCTGTTAAATCAAAATCAAAGATTTTGTTTGCTAGAAATGAATCTGAGACGCCCTCTTCTTTTTAGCCTCTTGCAGGATGGGACTGTCTTTCTCCAAAGGTCTAATGAACCCATACGGATGCCAAAGGGGGTCTCTCTATTGGCTTCAGCCGGAAATGAATCAACTCCTGGATGCATTGGTTCTGCGGCACAAACTAATGAAAGTTTGTTTGTCATCCAGGTATAGCGCACCAAGTTATTTCCTTGACATTTCAGGGGCCTTAAGGGTTGGTGCCCCTTGGTTCCTACTGTTGTCTGTGCCTGTAGAACACTTTAATTTTTATTTTATTTTTGTAGGCACTATTATTTTTCTTTAATGTAAAGTTTGGCATTTCGTCTGAGGGACTGATCCAAAGTCTGCGCACCAAGTGTGCACAATGCGTGCACAAAATGGACCAAGTGCATGCAACCTTGCGCACACAGTGCACACTGAGGCCCCAGTTCAAGAGGTGCATGCATACTGGGCATGCACGTTCACACACAAACTGCACACATGAAACGTGCACACCTGCTACACACTCATTGTGCACCATGTACATATCGGGCATGCATGCAGTGCGTGCTTTGTGCACGTGCACAACTTGCATGTAGTGCGCACGCAAGCTTGGATTGGGTCCTGAGATTATACAGGAGGACTAGATGATTTGGTGGTTTCTTCTCACCTTGAACTCCATGGTTGAAATCTCGATCCCGTTGAAGTTAATTCCAAAACTTCCATTGACTTTAATGGGTGAAGATTGCCCCATGTGATTCTAGACAGCTGAAGTTCAAATTTAATTATACAGGCACAGACTTTAGCCATGGCCACCTCTAGATAGTAAAGTCCAACAGTTCAATTTTCCATGAACACAGTTGGAATACGTATAGCATATTTACAGACACTTTTAAATTGACTTTATTTTCATGCTATTTCAAGTTCCATTTTTCTCATCCTGCACAGCTGAAAAGCTAGGCTTCATCCAACCTCTTCTCCCATGAAATGTTTATATTAACCGTTTGAGTCATCTTGCTGCAATAATGAAAGGTGCACTGGGACATTGGCACACAGAGCAGCTGTTTTGTGTCCCCAGGTTTTACTGACTTATTAAATTAATCTTGCAGGGAGAAGGGCATCTTTATAAGTATTGAGCATGTCACACCTTTTACAAGAAGTTAAATACGACCTGCAGAAAGCTTACAGGAAACCCTGATGGCTTTGCTGCCCGAGGAAGAGTCACCATATGGAAGAGCCAGAGGGTTAATAGTAGTTATAGCAAAGAAGTAACCATTTTGGCTGGATGTCACAATAAATAGTTCTATAGCAGCTTGTTAGCTGGATGAACCTCAGCAGCTTTAATGCTCTCTCTCATTTTTTCCTATTTCAGTTTATGAATGCAAGGTAGTAAGACAGCAACTTTTTTTGTACAGTGTTTAAATAACAGTTTGCCTCCCTGCATCTGCAAAATCTGAAAATTCGTTGTCTGTGATAAACCAAAAGTTGCCAGTCACACGAACCAACTTTTCCCAGTTCCTCTTCATCTCTCATTGCAACCCTCATTGGCAGAATTGTCACCATTTGTTGTGATTACGGCGGCAGCGCAGAGCACATTTGTTGCCCATGGGTAATACCTGCATTTTGGGGGCACCTGACAAATTCCCCCTCCCCCCCCCATCGGGTGCCGAGATACCAGAGAAATATGGGTGTTCCCAGGATGCCAATCCTGACTCTTGCCCGCACCCACGCACTCCCTGCGCTGACTCACCTGCCCGGCTGCTCCTCCCAGCCGCTGTTCTTGCTACTCCTCCTCATGGCTGCTCAGCTGAGCTGGGTTCTTCTCACTCAGTTTTTCTGAGCAGGGGGGAGGAGCAAGGCGGCCTGTCCTGGCACACCAAGCTCTGGCTTCTGGCCAGGCACTGTGCCACATTCCTCATAGCAGGGATGCACATGTGCTTTCGGTCAGACTCCCCCCCCCCGCCCCCGAAAAGCTAAACAGGAAGAACGTGGCTCAGCTGAGCAGCTGCCGGGGAGGAGCAGCAGTGACCAGGAGGAGCAGCAGCAGCCAGCTGAGTCAGTCCGGGAAGCGTGCAGATAGCCTGTCAGGTTGCATTCGGGCACCAATTGGCAGGTTAAGTCAGGCACCCAGATTTAACTGGGTGCCCATTTTTTGGTGGGTGACTGGTTGCACCTCTGGTTGTGATCAATTTGCTCCTTTAAATTTTGAGGAAAAGCCCCCTCCCCCCCCCAATACGTTGCTGCTTCTTTCTGTGCTAAAGCTCATTTCAGTAACTTGTATAAATATGGCATTATTTCTCAATATCTTAAGCACTTTGTGGGAAAAGGTTGTCCACAAATCAACTTGAGACGTGGCTGGTTAAATTAGCAAATAGGGCAGAAAGGGATGACTCTGCACACAATGGCTGTATGGGACGCTTCAGATAAAAGCTTCTCTATCTTTTCATTGCTTCCTTCAAGCTGGACATGGGGTCAAATCTAACCATGGTCTAGAGCTCAGGCTTTTTCCTTTATTCTTTTTTAGCTTTATGATATTCTCAGTCCCCGCATCACCCTCAACACAGGTCTAGCATCAGACTGAAAACCACTCTTCATCTACTATAGTCTGAGTCAGGAAACCTTTCCGCTGTTCAGTGAATAATTGGAGAACATTACAACAGAATTTCCTAAGAAGATGGTGGTGATGGATTGGTGTAGCTTTTAATACTAGGCAGAGAAAGAGGGGTACACCAGAACCTTCAAGAAGACAGATGGACCGGTATTGTGCTGCAAAGAACACTTGGGCAAACTACATAAGGGGAGGATTATATCCACAGCCATTGCTGATATTGTTGTATTTTTTTTCACTGCACGGTTCATAACCCAACTTCTACTCCTGATTTCAGCATTTTACAATTATTAAGATGTGGGTTTTTTTTAGGAAGGAGCTTCTGTGTAAAATACTGCTGTTAATGTACTCTAAACTCAGGTTGGCTTAATTAGAGCTTCACAATAAATTAATGACTTTTTAAGCACCACAAACAAGCTAATTATATAATCATATAATTGTTGGTACTGTATCACAGTCCTGCATTTACATGATGAATGTCTCAAAGAGTGCATGGCAAGTATGCAGATGCAAGGCCAGACTGTTTCCTGTTTTTATGTGGAATGGTATTTTTAACTATGGGAGTGGAGTAATTTGCTACTCAGTGGTTAGAGTCTTCAAGCCACTGGCTTTTACCATTTACTCATGAAATAAAGGGGCCTACTCCAAAGGAATCAATTTGAGGATTGCAGCCAGTGTGAGAAAGGAAGACAGAATTTTGTCCTATGACAATTTCATTCATATACCAAAAGGGGTCTTGGATAATGCTAGTTAAAAATCCTGCTCTCCCTTGTAAATTTAGCATAGTATGTATGCTGCAAGCCAGGTTAGTCCATAATGCACAATTCAGTGCCATTTGGCACTTGTACTACTGTGAAACTGGGATACCAACTTATTAATGCGGTCATATTATAATAGGAAGCTATGGTGATATTCTCTCAAAAATGTTCAACTGTTTAAGCATGCAAATTCATGGTTTACTAGCACTAAGTGTCACCTGGACCTGGCATGTATCACTTTTGTCATGGCTGGTCCTGCTAGGGTTCTTGGTCATCCACCAGCCTTGTGCAGAATGAAGAGGTGGTGGAGGTGGGGGTAGCTTTAATTTTTTCATCCTATCTGCAATGCTTGGGGTGGTCCACCTTGGAAATGAATATATTTACACGTATTGTCTCAAGTGGAATTTTGGAATATTGGAATTTTGAATTACAAAAAGATTCCTGCAATCTTATTCTGACTGGATGTTAACAAATGTGATGGCAGAGTGTTGCTGTCATGACCTGCCTTGGGTCGGAGAACTGCTGCCATCACGGTTTGGACCGGTCAGGCTATTGACCAACCATGCTGGCGGCTGGGCCACCAGGGAAGCTGAGAGTCACATGAATCTGCAGCCGGCTGGCCCTACCCCAGTGCTAAGTCCAGCGTCCTGTCTCCACCAATAACAATTATTACCATGGCAGCCAGCCATGGGGAACCCGATCTGGGCTGGAGCACAATGGGCCATAACAAACATTATAGTCCACTGTATCCTGTTTTGGCCCAATAAGGTGGACCTTAGCCCAGGCTGCGACCATGGAGATCTCCAGGATCACAGCCCAGGCTAGCTGCCGACACAGCCCAGTGCAATCCTGGGTGGCAACGCCTGCAAAAACGTGCAGGTTAGGTCCAGTACAAAGCATGATAGAGCGGGCCACAGTGGCTTGCCATCATGTTCATTAACAACCTCTGTCTGCTTCTTTATTTAGTGCTTCCCTTCTTTTCTCTTTTATATTCTTAGCCTGGCATTCGATGGAAAGAAAACGTACGCAATCACTATCTCGGTATGTGGTGGCACCTAGAAGAGGTGAGGCAGGGACATGTGTCCCCTTACTAGCTTTTCATCCCACTGGTCAATTTCAACTAAAATTGATAGAGGGGCAGAAGATCCAAAGGTAAATAAATATCCAAAACTTTGTAACAAACAATGTATTGGGAAAGGAGATATGACCCCTTTTGTAACTAAAAAAATAAAAAATAAATTCAAATCCATTGATTTACATGGAGCATTGTTCCTCTCCCAGATGCCCCCTCCCATTTTTCCCTCTGCCCCCACCTCCCCACCCCATAGAAAAGCAGATTTCATTCAGGGCTTGCTCACACAGACCTACATGCTTTATTCTTTTAAAAATCATCTGTTCAATTTTTTATTTTCTGCACTCTACTTTTCACATGACAGTCTCTTTTGTTCATTTCGATGGTTCTCCACATTATCAGATTTTCTGTTTCCTCCATTCCTCCACTTCGTTCGTTATACAAATAATCTCATTGGTATGCTGGCGAATAACAACCTGATTCATTTGAACATGCTAGCTCATTCAAAGTCCCCCATACACAAAGTCATTTTAGCCAGATGACTTCTTTAAAAGGATGGATTAAAATGCAGACTGACAAACTTTCAACTCTGCAGTGAGCCAGGGCACTAGTGACTGTCCATCGTGACTCTCCTGTGGCGTTAGCTAATCTCATCCTTGCTGGTCGGTGCTGGCTCCAAGGGAAAGGCTTTGATTACAGAAAAAGCAAGGACACACACATTTATTCCCTGCTACAGATACAAACGGATGGTGGAATGTGGCTGCAGTTTTACTGAGTGTACATTTGGACTCTACTGCTGGTTATTTTCAAATCAGAGATTATTAAGCCTCATTAAAGAGCTAGTGGTTTTAAAAGAATATTTGTAATAGAGGAATCGGTCTTAAATGAAGGCCTCTTCCATGGAGACTGACAGACTTTTAGCTCTGCGGTACACTAGCTCTGGCCCTTTTCCATCTTGGATTTCCTGTGGATGTCATCTTATCTAATCATTGCTTGGTAATGCTGGCTCCATAAGAAACCTTCAATAGAAAATGAGAGTTCATACATCTGTCTCCTGCTGAAAATACTCATGAATAATGACATGTCTCAGCACCAGTCAACGAGAAAGCACAGAGCTATTTCAGCTTTGACTGAATGGCAGAAAGCTCTGAGAAAATAGAAAGGGGATTTCATATCGGGACCATGAGCTTCCCGGTCCTTAATCATTATGGGAGGATTTGAAGAAGAAGAATAGAATGAGAATTTCTCTTCTGTCCTGTATGAGAGCCAGGCCCATCACAGCCGGTGGGACTGGCCCTGCAGAGACTATTCCATCTTTGTACCTAAAGGGCCCCCAATGAACCACACATTTCTTCAAGCTGGCTCTGAAGAGGTGAATTCACACTGCCCTCCAACACAAGGCTATGTCTAATCAGCCCAGCGCCATCCTTTATAAATGAGTGTAAAGGTGTATGTGTGTGTTCTGGTTTTTTTTTTATCTCAACTCCTTTGACTATCCCCTTCATTAGATCTTAGTGCTATTTCTCATTACTGCATCCAGGGAATTTTGTAGCATGGCTAGCATTTTGTTCAAAAAATGAAACCCCATCCTGCAGATGACCTATCACTCTGAACATTCGCTTTGCCATTTTTATTGCCAATGGCAATGTAAATCTAATGTTGGCAAGTACCCTGTGGGCTTCAATGGGACTACTCCAGAGTAAGCAGACTGTGAATCACAGGTCAGGTATTGCGTTACTGGTTCACTCAGTCTCTAACAAAGAACCAAAGTTATGTGAAAGCTATTGATACAAGATGCTAATTTTAGTTTACATCTTTAATGCAGTAAGTAATTGATACAAGGTGCTAATTTTAGTTTACATCTTTAATGCAGTAAGTAAAAGGACAGTAATCCGGTAGCACTGTTCATATTACAAGTAGATATCTCATTTATTTTCCCAGTATTTAGATCAAAGCAGTTGTTTTGAATGTGAACAAAAGAAGGAATTAATAAATATTTCAACAAGGGCATGCAGAGAGGTGTTCTTGGTAGCTGCCCAATAATTATGGAATCTCCTTTAGGGATTCATCTAAGTCCGAGCCTGTTCATCTTCTGCAAGTGATGTAAGACCTTTTTGTTTGCCCAGGCATTTCGTAGGCAGGGATAGGGTTGAGTGGGGAGGTTTAGTGTTTGGGAAGGAACGGGATTTTTATATGGTTTTGAATGTATTTTTACATGTTGTAATCTATCTTGAGCTTTAGGAGAAGGGTGGGGTATGAATTTAAATAAATAAACATTTAATGTCATTTATATTGACAAGTAAAGATGGTGTCAGAAACAAACCCCCAGGATACAAAGACTTCTTAATTTTAGTTGTACTGCCTTGCACCATGTGTGATACAAAAGGATATTTTTTAAAAGAAAAAGAAACAGGGGTTTGCATTATTAGAACAACATAGCTTTACTCATGCTAAGTGCTCAGAGTAAAAATCTAGGAAGCACCACTGGACCCAGATTTTGCATATTCAAAATATTCTGGAGTAGTCCAACTGAAACTCAGAGTATTCTGCAGTAAATAATTTAATTTAATTTAATTTAATTTATTTATTTATCAGCTCTCTTATATCCTGCACCCTCCTGCTCACAGAGCAGCTCGGGGCAGCTTACAACAGAAGCAATCTGTTGTAAGATGTTTATGGATTGCAACCTATGTCTATGGGTCTTCGTTTTGGCTTTACTTCACAATTTTGTTTCTGAAAAAATCATTTACACATTTAAAGAACTATCCAAATACATCTTCCTTATCATTGTGAAATTTGTATCTTTATTTCCTTATTTTCTTTGCTTTGGTGCTTCGGTATTTTCAGTTGGGTCCCTCATAATGCTTCTCTTGGGTTCTGTGCCACCCCAACACACTGAACTCCCTCTAAAGTGGGGAAAAATACATCAATCATCAAAACACAAGAGAGGCTCTGATGACGTCTGAAAAATGCTCCCTAATGTGGATACTCACTGTTGGCCTGGGTTGCTACCCCAGAGCACATTTAGGAGGCTGTGAAGCCTCTCCTGATATGTACAGAAAACAAGTTCAGCAAACAAGCCTCACCTGGCATCTTTTCTATGTGCCATGTTCAGCAAACCAGTTCTGACGTGCAGGGCCTCTTTGAAGCCAGGAAGAAAGATGAAATGAATGACTGACCAGGGGACTGATCACTCCTCCCTGAGCAGTCAAGTTCACAACGGCTGATGAGCCCCTTGGACTCTCTGGCTCTAAATAGGTCTTGGGAACATGTCAATATTGGGCCAGTTGTGGATTATGTGTTTAGAGCAATATATAACAATACATGAACTAGAATAGATAATGCTTAACTGGGGGGGGGGGGAGAAGAAATATATATTTCCATCCTACTTGTATCAAGGAATCACAACCAAGGTCTGATAAGTGTGGCATAGTGGAAGGATCAACTACAGCGCCTACAAACTAAATGTTCTCTGAGGTCACCTGAATTTTTCCTATGTGATTAGAAGCTGTAATGAGGTTTTGTAATTGTTCATTATTTTTTGAAGGGAGAAATAAAAGTCCTGTCATATTATTTAATTTATCTGATCCCAAGCTATTAAAAAAATAACACGTGTTGAATTCTTCATTCCCCACCTGCCACAGGGAAAATTTCTCCCTTGACAGTTCTTTTTATAAGTTTCTAGGGCAAAATCAATAATTGATCATCCATGTAATCTTTTTTTAAGCGTTGTTTTAGGTAAAATTAAAAATGAACAATTTCACATGTTCCACTGGGCGCTTTTTATCAATAGCATATAAAATTTAAAAATCCAACTGAGTCATTTTGTGCTGCACCACAGTCTGTTGTCCATTATAATGATTCTTGCCATCTTTTTTTATCTTTTTTATCTTCACAACTTTGCCTTATTTGCTTCAGGTTTTGTGTGGCTAATCCTATTGTAGATAGTAATGTTTTCTGATTATACGAAGTGCTAATGTTTCTTATTAAATCACCATAAATCATGTCCTGGGTTATTCATCATGCTCCATTTTCTGGTACAATAGCTCAGAAGAGGATAAAGTCTAGGCTGAATCTTACCAATGCAACTTCTAAAACATCATCAAGAAATAAATGGTGAAAGCAGACAGTAAATATACCATATCTGCACATGGCACTTAAACATTTAGAAATATGTGCGCCTCTAAACTAACTTGTTCATGTGACCAACATATGAATAACTAAAGATATAATTTATCATGATTTAGAACCCATTAATACTTAGATAAAAATGAATTAAATTTTCATTAACCACAGCTAATGACGGGTTTGTTAACTACCTCGAGGTGAAACCAAGAGCTTTTAACAGTATTGCTGTATTACAATTACAGAGTCCTCAAAATGAGTTGTAAAGGGGCTTCCCCCCCTTTAAGAAAACAGCATTAAGTTATATGGGCTTATTAAAGTCTACCTAGCAGAGAGCTCTTGCGGAAAGCCAGTCATGTAATAATAATTAATAACCAATTTCTGCATCAATCAAAGTGAAAGTGCTACTCAACTTATTATCAGGCAATAGCCTCCTGAAATTAGTTATCAGCACTCGAGAGCCAGTGTGTAAATAGCAGCCATGGAAAAATGCTTAACTACAACGTGTAATTATTTTCAGGAAATTATTGACATAACTGAGTAATGTCTTGCAGGACCACTATTACAAGGTCAGTCCACAAGGGATAACTGATATTTATTATTTATTTATTTAAGACATTTTTACCCCACCCCTCCTGCCACTGGCAGCCCAGGGCGGCTAACAAAAATTCAACCATAAAAATACAATAAAATATATAAAAGCATTAGATAAAAACAACAATAAGAATGGGAAGACAAAAAAACCCGTAACACCCTTCACCCCCACCCTACCCTTCTTCCTCACCAAATGCCTGGCGGAACAGCCAGGTCTTACAATTCCTACGAAAACTCATGAGGTCTGGGGCCAGATGGGTCCCCACCGTGAGGGAGTTCCAAAGGTGCGGTGCGGCCACCGAGAACGCCCTGTCCTGTGTACACACACACACCAGGAAACCTGGGGGACCTCCAACAGGGTGCCCCCAGATGACCGCAGGGGCTGGTCCAGAACCCAGGGGGTGAGCGGTCTTGCAAATAGGCAGGGTCCAGACCGTGTAAGGCTTTATAGGTCAAAACCAACACTTTGAATCAGGCCCAGAAGGCTATTGACAGTCAGTTCAGAGATCGTAACACTGGTGTAATGTGCTCTCAGCGGCCCAGCCCCACCAGGAGCTGGGCTGCCGCATTCTGCACCAGCTGCAGCTTCCGAGCCATCACCATAGGCAGCCCCACATAGAGCGGATTATAGTAGTCTAACTGAGAGGTGATAAAAGCATGGATGATCGTGTCCAGATACGGAACTGAAACCAGTGGCCGAAGCCACCGCACCAGATGTAATTGGCAGAAGGCACTCCTCGCCACAGCCTCCACCTTGAGATCCAGGCGGAGCTGTGCATCGAGGAGCACCCCCAGGTTCCTCAACTGGGAAGTCAGTGGAGGGCAAACCCCCTCTACCGAGGGGGTTGCCTTCTCCATCAACTTACCCACTAACATCACCTCCGTTTTGTCGGGATTCAGTCGTAGTTGATTAGCTCTCATCCAGTCCCCCACAGCTGCCAAACACCAGGTAAGCACCGAGACAGCTGGGCCTGGGTCAGTTGAAAATGAGAGGTACAGTTGGGTGTCATCTGCATACTGATGACACCTCACCCCGTACCCCCTGATCACCTCACCGAGCGGTTGCATGTACACGTTGAACAGGAGAGAGGACAGAATAGAACCCTGTGGGACCCCACACATGAGGTCTCGGTGAGATGAAAAATGATCACCGAGCACCACCTGCTAAGTTCTCATGGTCAGGAATGAGCGGAACCATTCAAGAATGATCCTGTCCACCCCTGCACTGTCCCGCAGGCGTGTCACCAGCATCTCATGGTCAACGGTATCAAATGCAGACAGATCTAATAGGACCAAAAGGGTCGACCGACCCTTATCCTTTTCCCAGCACAGATCATTGACCAAAGCCACAAGTGCTGTCTCAGTGCCATGCCCTGGACAAAAGTCCGACTGCGAGGGATCCAGATAACCGGTGAGGGCGAGGTGCCCTTGGAGCTGCTGAGCCACTACCCATTCAATAAGCTTCCCTAAAAATGGAAGGTTCCAGTGCTGTAGAGTATGAAATCAAAACAGAATTTTTTTTCCTGATCACACTGATAGTTTTTCTGCAGATTGCTCCACTGGCTGACCACAGGTTCTGCTGATATAACTCAGGGTTTAGACCAGAGGTGGAGAAACTTTTCCCTCTCAGGCACCATCTTGAAAATTACTACACGTTTATTATTAATTATAATTATTATTAGCAAGCATTTATATAGCGAAAGCAATGAACATGGTGCTTTACAAAGTAATGGAATAGACACCATCCCTGCCCTAGGATTTACAATCTAAGAGATGTGGGGGGGGGAGACGGAGGAAGGGGAACAGAGGGAGAGACAAGGGGTGTAGCATTCACGAAGATGCAAGGTCTCAGGTGCACGTGCTTGGCTTGGTTACAAGTTCTGAGGGACACGGAGGAGTTGGGAGCAAAGGTGCTTATGGAGTGGAAGAGCCCGTGGTCACCCTTAACCCTTGTTCCACACATTTCAAGGCAAACCACTAGAATCACCTTTGGCAGCCTCTGGGGCGAACACCCAATTTCAGGGGTGAAAAGCATCATAGGGTGCTCACTGTGCGATCCTGCTGGGCTAAACCCTAGACCCCAACAGACTTTGGGTTGGGACCCTTATCTTAGTTACAGTACTTCTTGAAGAGCTGCCTGTGGCCCTGATAACTGTGCTGCCATGCCCCTGGGAACAAAGCCCCACCTCCCATTGGTCAGTCAGAGGTATAAAAGAGCATGACAGGTATCAGAGGACGTCTGAGTAAGCACAGACTTCCAGATTGCACTCAGGGTGCCTGCTCAAACTGTAACCTGTGCCAAACAGCAGAGATAAGAGATATATTCTCTGGCTTTTCATTTCAAAGACACCCTGGCTGGGACAGAGATGTGATTGTCTCACTTATGGCATGATTCCTTCCAGCTTTCAAGGACTAATTCTGTGTGGCTCTGAGGTGGGCATAGAAGGGACATAATGGAGACTTCAGACAGCAAGGCAGGGGTCAGGGGGAAGCATCCCAGCAATCAGGGGACATGATTCACACATCCAGGCTAGCCAATTGTAGTCACAATCACATCCTGCAGCATTGTGACAGAGGACATAAGAGAATCCATTATTGGCTCTTTCCTATGCAGATGCTTCCAACTTCCCAGTAACAAGTGAGGGAGAGGGTTTGTGGTGGTCACAGCAGAGAATGATATATGGGTGACATTTTTGGTGGCCAACTGGCATCACAAGCACATCTTGTACCACAGTGACGAACATAAGAGAATCCCTGGCATAGGCTCATACTCTCCAGATCATGTGCAGGCTTATAACTTTGGGTCCCTTTATCAGAACTTTCTTATATTTGGCAGTGATAATCATGAACATCTGAGATACAATCCTATTAAATTTCATATAATCAGACTGGACTACAAAGACAATAAAGCCAGAAATGCATTTACAAGTATAACATTTCTAACATTGGGACCCTTTAAGCAATATTTACTAAATCTTAAAAGCATAGTACCCTTTAAGAGGGGTATAATCATGCCAAGTTTCATCTAAATCAGAGGGGAGACAAAGTTGTGACACCCAGGAACGTATACATAGAATTTTGTAAAATAACAAAATTCAACTTCTTATAAAATCTGGTTTCTTTATCTAATCTTTCTGAAACATCGCACACATAATGCCCCCCATTGGGGGTACAAACCTGCCAATTATTATCCAAATCGAATAAGAAATAAAAAAGTTACAGTCAAATATGTGTTTTCCATTGAAAATAATGGAAACTAAAAATCAAAGTAAAAACGAAACAAAGAATAAAGAAATATAACTAAAACGAATGACATTTTAATAATGAAAATGAACTGAATAACAAAAAATGTAAAAGAGTTACTGTGCACATCCCTATTAGGCTCAGGGTAGCTTACAATGCTTTAACTTGCTAACTGTAACATTAACAACTAGCTAACGAATCAACTCTTAATCCTCACAACAACCCTGTGAGGTAGATTAGACTGAGAGATCTGGGACTAGCAAAAGGTCACCCAGTGAGTATATGGCAAGGCTCCCATTGACTTGAATGGAGGAGGACTTGTCCTGTAAGGTAAATGTGGGATCTGCTAGTCTTCATACAGCAAGTTTCTTTCTTATAATGAAATATTGTTCACAGAAAAATAGAGGTCAAGAGCTTGGTAAATGACTGTCTTACACATAGGATCCTACATTCATATTTGGGCTCCTGTGGATTGGTTTTCAGAGAGATTTTGCACCTCTAGCTAAAAGGGCAAACGCTCAGAAATTGTGAAATTTGGGGCATTTATTTATGGATTTAAGAGCCTAAAGTTGTAGGCTCCTGCTTTTGAAAAGCTTTGTCAAAGTCAACATGACATGACCCATATCCTAATAAGAGCCTTGGGAATTACTGCTACAGTAACAAAGGTATCTTCTGTCTAGAAGAAAGGAGAAAGAGTAGGAGAGAGGGAGACAGATGGCAGGGAAAGGGAGGTGAGCAGGGAATGGGAGGGGTGTGTGGAAAAGGAGATGATCTCAGGGATGGTATATATGTGGAGCAGGATACAGTAGCCCTTCCACTGCTGGGAGATTAGAACACTCAAACGATTGATGAACCTTCCCAAATGTCAATGACTACTTCAAAGAATCCCCATACACACGTCTTCACATAATTGGTCTATGCCGGCTGCGTATAGCCTAAAGTTACAGATTGCCTGGTCCCGCTCACACTCTCCTCCCCATACTTTTCAGGCTTTCTTGGCTTCTCCCTGACTGAAGTACCCTTATTCCCATAAAGTCATTGTTACCAGACGGACCATGAAAAGTTCACTTGATCATCAGAAAGGCTTTGTATGAAGTGGTTTGAAATAATATTGACCATGTTTTGTGAAGTAGAGGCCTTAATGCCAACCTATCCATGACCGTCTGTTCAGTGTGTATCAGTGCTGTTCAGCCTATGACCATGAAATCTCTAATCTGGGTCCCTCAATGGCAGTTTTGTGAAGCTGTTAGCTTTGTGTTGGCTGTGAAGGGAAAGCCATGTCTTCCCGAGTTGCACCCTAAAGTTTTACAATCGAAGTATCTAATAATTAGTCCCATTGATTCTGGACAAATGAAAGGTCACAAAACTGCTTCTACCTCAATACCAGGAACAGATCTGAGTAGTTTCTGGACTGTCTCATTGCTGTTCCACATGTTAAATAGCTAATGGTTGCTTTTAGACGAACCACAGCTCTAGCTCTGCCCACGCCAGCCCACTTCACCCTCGGGCTGGCCAGTTCATTTAAAACAGGTGGGGAACCTTTTCCCTCCCGCTGGCCACTTTGAAAGCTTGCACAAACTCCGAGGGCCAATTAGAAGTTGGAATGGGGCTGCTTAAGGGATGCACTCAAGGAAAGGAGGGCCCAAATCACGGATCTGTGCCATGAAACTGTCCCCCATCCTTGTTTGTATGCCCTCATCTCTGCTCCTTTCCCTGGAGCTCAGTTTTTTCAATGATTGGAGGTAAGAACGGGATCCAAGGGCCAGATCCAGGAAGTGGAAAGGGACCACATAAAAACTTGCCATGGGCCACATTTGGGCCCCGGGCCTGAGGTTCCCCACCCCTGATCTAAAAGCATCCTGCCAGATGTGGAAGAGGAGGGGTAGCCCCATGTGTGGCATTCTGGAACATCCCAGAGCAGTGCCTGAGTAGCAGACCAGCAAACCCAGGGCACTGGCCTGCAGAAGCAGAGCTTCTGTCCATCTGCTCGGTGGATCCATGCTGTAGTTTCATTTTCAGTCAAGTGTTGCCCCGGGCAATGCCATAGAGTTGCAAGTGTCAGCTTAGAGTGTTGGGTGGTCTGCTCGCATCTCAGAGGGGGAGTCACGTGGGCTGACTGCAGGCCGGGGAAACCGCCGGGTCCATCTAAAGTGGACCCGAGTTGTGCTGCATGTGGGTGCACACTGTGCTGCACCCCCTGAGTAGCTCTGAGGGCAGGCAGTCTCTGCGTTCATCTGTTTACACTCGAAGACTGGAAATGTTTACATTCCCCAAACTGTGAAGAGAGACAGCGAAACACCCAGACTGGGGAAAAAAGGGGTTTCAACATTAACTTTTATATATAAATATTAAAACCAGGTTTTATGGAAGAGGAAGGACAAATAAAACATAATAGAGCAACAAAACCTTACATTATCCCCTCCCTCGTGACCTTCAAATCCCTCCTAAAAACCTACCTGTTCCATCCGAGTTTTCCTAGCTCCTCACTTCCACAGACAGGTTACTGATGCTCCTTCTACTCTCCTCCTTCAAGATCCCTTTTCTTGTTGTTTAACTAAGCAAAGCACCCATGCCTGCGATTTTTCAACTTCATGTATGGATCCCCATCTCTTCCTTGCCTCCTCTCCCTTGTCTATGCTAGCTTGTCATACCATCGGCTATTAACAGGACTTATCTTTAATTCCTGATGGTTCAGTACCAGACACATCACAGTTGCAATAATAATACGATGGTTTATTATTCTTTATTTATTTATTTAATTCCATTTATATGGCACACCCATGCCTACGGCATCTCGGGGCGACTCCCAACATTTCTATCCCCACTACAGCCACCTATGTCAGCTTATGGGAGCAGAACCAGTTAGCCAGCACAACCAGTTAGGGCTCCCTGATTTCCTGCTCCATCCAGTGGCCTCAGCCAGCTCAGGAAAGCAAGATCACTCCTTTTTAAAGCACTCTTCTCCACCTCCAAAAATAAGCAGACAAGCAGACAACGATGGTGCATTTGTCCCAAAGAGCATCTGGAGGCAATAACTGGTCTGCTCTCGCTGCCTGGGCATCGCAAAGCGAATAGGGAAAAAATGAGAAAAGTACCGATTGTGGAATATCAAGTTTGGTCCCCACAGTGTGTATACCACTGGGGTATATGCCATATGCACACTTTGCACAATCAAATACTCCATGTTGTGGATTCCTTTAGTGCAGAATTATGAACTTCTTTAAGGGCTGCTGCAATCTAAATATGAATTTTGTCCACTTGCATGGGCATAAAGCAGAAGCTCCCACTCCCGGTGATGTCAGTTGCAAACCCCTGTGGCTACAGTGGGAGAAGCATCAGGCCCATAAGGTATCTAACCCACATCCGTGCTTCTGCTGCATTCCAGTTGCTTTTGCAGACAGTCCCACTATCTGACACCCCTGGAGAAGAATATTGTCCACAGGCATATGTTGCCTGTCTGGGTGTAAACAGATGGATGCTGAGGCTGCCTACTGCCAGAGCTGTTCTGGGAGTGCAGCCCTGCCCGAGTCTACTTTAGACAGATCCGTCAGGTTTCCCATCCTGAAGTCTGCAACATAGCACTCCCCCCTCACCATAGAGTCGCAGGTGATCACCTGACGCTCTAGGCTGGCACCCACAACTCTATGGTGCTGTCACGGGCAGTGGCCAGCTGGGCACGGAACTGAAGCGTGGGTCTGCCCAGCAGATGGACAACAGCTCCACTTCAGGCCACTGCCCTGAGTTTGGCCAGCCTGCACCTGACGGGACAGAACCGGAGCTGCGGTCCATCTAAAAGCACCCTCTTCTAAGCAGGTTACTCACTAATTCATTCGCAGCCTCTGAGCAGTCTGCATGCTTAACGCCCTCCTCCCCCCCCAACAACTGGGTATTTATTTGGGAACCCCGTGCATGCTTGTAAAGTAGGAAAAGTAAAGCTCCTCTAAATACCCTGCCTGAAGCAATTCATTTCTTTAACAGGTTTGCTCTTGAAACAAGTCTGTGGGGATTGTTTTCTTATCACTTTGCTGATGCACTTGTAGTCATTTAATGGGATTAACAGGGCAAAAGTTTAGTTTTCAGTCCCACAGATCATTCTAAGCAGAATGTTATGGGAGAATTGCAAGCACAAAGATCTATCGGTTTGTGTTTCATCATCCCCTACATAGATCTCATGGCAAAGGTGTAAGTGAGGGTGTAACAGGGTCATTAAGGCCCTTTTTACACAGACACTCTAACACTGATAAAATGGGGGTTACATTTTATTATACATGGTACAGGGCAACACTGCAGCCCTGCAACACGGGCCCTTTTCACACGAGATGCCTCCACCCAGTTTTGCTGGGTGAAGATGGGTGGTGGCGTCTGCTGACTCCACTGCTGATTGCTCCATGGGCGGGTGGTGGGTGGAGATGGGTGTTCCGCGGGACCATGCATGCACCTACACCCACCGCAAGTGCTGTTTACACAGACGCCTCCACCCATCTCCACCAAACAAAACTGTGTAGAGGCATCTTGTGTGAAAAGGGCCCATGTTGCAGGGCTGCAGTGTTGTCCTGTACCATGTATAATAAAAGGTAACACCATTTTATCAGTGTTAGAGTGTCTGTGTAAAAAGGACCTACGTCCTTGCAGGATTAGTCTCAGAGGTGGGGCTGGACAAGTCCTTGTGGGAATGACACTCTCATTGCCTCCCATTGAAATCGTCCAAGGCCCTATTTCCCCCAACACATCATGCAAAAACTTCTTTTTCAGCCCTAGCCTTCCTGAGCACCTCTGGGGGCGCTTTTAAACGATCCTGCTCACAAGCGGGATCGTTCATTCTGCCGCATCTCCCCTCCCCCCCCCCGGCCACTTTCCTCTCTGTGATGTGTCTGATGTTCAGAAGAGCATCAGACACGACGTAGAGAGTCTGTGCGCATGCGCATCCTTAGCGCATGCGCTTCCTTCTGCGCATGCGCACTCTGCTAAGGAACCTGGAAGTGTGGGTTAAAGCCAGCACATCAGCGATCCACCTTGAAGGGGGCAGGATCGCTGGGCCAGCTTGACGCGGGGGAGATGCGGCTGCATTCCACGTCGGGCATTTAAACGGACGGTGTCAATGACAGCTGCTAAAGGGTTCAGCTGCCATTTCCATCTCGTTTAAAAGCGCCCTAGGAGCCCTTTTGTGTACGAAGTGCCTGTGGGACACCTTTTGTGCAAGGAGTGCCTTTGGGACCCTCAGAAACCTACAACTGCCCTTGCCCCTTGAGCAAATTGGGTCATTCTTGAATGCAAACACAAGCAGGTTACTCTGTGCGTGCTTGCCTCAAGGATTGCTCCCAGATCACTACCCCTTTTTGGTCCGTCCAAGCTCCACCTCCCCCTGCAAATGCCGCTGGATCTACAGGGTTACCTGTCCCTTTTCAACAGGACGGGATAGGTAATATTGAATATTTTCCCCGTTCTCCCCCTCTCTCTCTCTTGCAACATCCTCTTACACCAGAGTAACCAGACCAGAGGGCTTGCTTTGTAAATTATTGTGTGTGTATGTCAACTGTGCTTGGTGGAAGGGGATAGAAAATTACTTGTATCATTCTAATTGGCCCTGGGGTGAACTGCTTATGTATTGTACTTTGTTTTGTGTCAATAAATCTCCCTCATTTGTATCAGAGTATCCCCTTTCTGTGTTGGAGTGTGGAAGGGAAATTCCAGCCAGCTGGCAAAGCATCACGCCCTCTGACTGATCCTAGTGGACATGTGTGGACCCTTTGAATAAATTCAGCTAATTCCCCCTAAATTTAAGAGGCCGTTTGGATATTGGGGTACCAGCCCCCAATATCCACTCGTGGAGTGGGTCCGTGTCCTAAAAGGATATTTACCCCAGGTCATTAGCAAAGAGCTAATGACCAGCTGGGATTCTAGGTGGATAAGGTGGTGTTGGGGCTCAGGGGAAGGAGGCAAGAACATGAGGACCTGCTTCATTGCCTAAGATTCTGGCCAAGACAGGACTAGGCTAGAGATCAGAGGTCTGGAGTCCAGGGAGGGCTCTGTCCTGAAGGACTGGGAGCCTATGAGGGTCCATGGTCTCAGGGCTGGGGCCCAGGAAGTTGGACTGAGGGCTGGGAGCCTAGCGAAGAGCTCCTCTCAATACTGAAAGGTGTAGTGCTTGTTGGTAGTCTAGGGTTGTCAGGTTTCCTGTTTTTGGCAGGAATTCCTGTTTGGGGGATTGGTTGGGACTTCTAGAAATCCCCTGCTGCTGCTGCTCTTCATTTCTATTATTGATTTTGCTTGGTTCCCTATACTAGGAGAAAGCAGAGAGCAGAAATATCTCCAGTACTGTTCTCCTGCCCTTCCCCACCAGAAAGAAAATGGCTGCTAGTAGGTGCTTTCAGACAAGTACCTCTGCATCCACCCACCCATTATACATGTTGCAGGGCACCCATAGGGCACTACTACAGAACCTGCAACATGTATAGTGGGTAAGGAGGTGCTTGTCTAAAAGCACCCAGTGTGGGGGGATATGAGGGGGTTTATAATAAATAAATAAATAAATAAATAAATAAATCCTTCCTGGATCTTCTGCTTCCCCATCACCTCTGGGTTCAGCAGTGGCACCCCAGCTGGAACTGAGCAGCAGCAGCCACAGTTAGAAAATCTCCCCAGCGCTGGGCAGCTGGATAGCACCAAGTCAGAGCTGGTAAACACAAGGAGAACACAGGAACCAACCCCAAGTAGATCTTTGTGTAGAGGACACAGAGTGGCTTTGGATGATTTCAAAGGAACCCCCACACCCTGAACATGGTTGCCAGATCCACTAAGAGTATTTTCAGAAGTGACGCTACCACCCTTAGCCACACTTTACCCCACCCCGGGGTCACAATCACTGTCACTTCTGTTTGGCGGCTGCCAGATGTTCACCATGCATTGCCCCAAATGGTGGTAGGAGTTACCATCAGCTGTGATCTTGGAAAATTGCAGGGAACAGCCAGTGGTAAGTGCTACCACGGTTTGGGGCAAAGGGTGGTAAGGCGCACCGTCCTGTCTGTTCTGGGTACCAGCCTACCCGGGGGTGGGGTGGCAGCCATTACCCCAGATTGGGCCTAAGCATGGTAGCATCACTTCTGAAATTACCCACATTCTAAGGCCAGCCTTGCTTGTTAAGGAATCTGTGCTGGGAGAGGGGGCATTTCAAAAGAGACAACCAGGATGATCCCCAGGAAGGGAAGTCTCAGAAGAGACAGCTCGCCGTGGTCCCCTGGTCTGGGCTAGGGGTAGGGTCGCCAGATATGCAAAGTCTAGAGGACACATTATTGATTATTAATTATTTGTATTATTATTATTATTATTATTATAAACATTTGTATAGCACCAGCCGTGTACCTGGTGCTTTACAGAACAAAGATAAAGACGTGATCCCTGCCTACGGCTTACAATCTAAAAAGACAAGGAGGAGGCAACAAGGAGAGGGGACAAAGGGAAGACAAGGGAGAAGCAAACAAACATGCAAGCGGCTGCGAAGTCTCAGGTGCGCATGCTTGGCTTGGTTACAGTTAAGCAGGAGTCTGCAGAGGAGGGCAGAACGTAAGTATTAGGGGAAAAACAACTAGCAGGCATTGAGAAAGGCGGCAAGGAAGAAATGGGTCTTGAGAAGGGATTTGAAGGTGCGGAGGTAGGAGGCAAAGAAAATATGGGTAGGGAGGGTGTTCCAGGCATGGAGGACAGTGAAGGAAAAGGCGGCTAGGGGAGCATAGGAGATGGGGGAGATTGAGGGAGGGGACAGAGAAGGAGCGGAGGGCGCGTGCAGGAGTGCTTAAGGAAATTAGGGCTGAGAGATAGGGGGAAGCTTGGCTGTGAAGTGTTTTATATGTGAATACCAGGAGTTTAAACCAGCTGCATTCAGGAAGGGGAAGCCAGTGGAGAGAAAAGAGGAGAAGCTGCACGTGGTCAAAGTGGCAGGCTGAGTGGATGACCTTGGCAGTGGAATTTTGGATGGCAATAAACGGGGGACAGGTGAGAGCAGGGGAAGCCAGCAAGGAGAAGGTTGCAGTCGTCCAAGCGAGAGATGACCATGGCATGAACAAGGGTTTTGGCAGAGGAGATAGAAAGGGGCAGATCCGAGTTATGTTATGGAGGGCGAAGCGGCAGGACTTGGCAACAGAGTCGATGTAAGGCTTAAAGGAAAGATGAGTTTCAAAGATGAAGATTGGAGCCTTGGCTCCAATCTGTGTTTCTCATGTGTCATTTAAAATTTGCCCTACATAAGCCCTGCAAGCAGTATTTTTCATGTGTGTCCTCTAAAACCTGCATATCTGGCCACCCTATTGGGCAGTTGGTAGCCGAGCACGGGGTAGAGGAGACAGCTCGGCAATGGGTTTGTGAAAGGGTTGGACTCAGTGCTTGGACTTGGCAGAGGGGAGCATCACATACTCTGTGTGTGTGTCTGTCCCATTTCTGGGGGAGGGGAGCTATTTGTCGAACTGGAACAGGCAATGAGACTGGAAAGTTAATTTATAAAAATCAATGAGCTCTGAGTAGTTAATTTATAAAAATCAATGTTAATCAATATATTTATTTCAAATCAAGGCAACTAGGGTTACATGGAGTGCCCCTCATAACCCTAGTTGGTACATAGCGTACTATTTAGGGGGGCTCTTTCCCCTTCTGCGTTTTGTACCAGGTGTTGATTATGCTTCAGACCTTCCTGCATATCTGGCCCGTAGGGTTGCCCGGTGCCCCTTACAGGGCACCCTCTATAGAAAATAATGGTCATCCCTCCCTCATCTCTGGATTGCCCTTCTTTTTGAAATATTGTTCTGGCAACCCTACTGGCTCTTTTCAATGGGTCCCTCCTGGAAGTTAAGCATGCCCTCTTAACCACAACCAAATTTGATATATTTGGGATTTTATCTCTTTGATTTAAGAAGAAAGCAGCACTTGGTATAGGAAAAGGGTGTGCTTTGGCTGTTTAGAGTGGATCCTGTGGAGATGTTTACTATAGGGCTATCTGGTTACAGGTAGTAAGACAATACTGTATCTCCTGTGTTCACTACCTGGAGTTTACAGTCTGGGCATGAATTGATACTACATAGCTTTTTCCCTTCCTCTCCTGAGCAGTTGAGCAGTGAATGAGTGGGAAAAAGACAAAGGGCGTTTTTAAACGTGCGCTCTCCCAAGCGCGTTTTGGAAAAGCCGGCTCCAAAGCGGGTTTGGGAGAAAGCCGGGTTTGGGAGAAGCCGTCTTCTCTGCCCCAGCCAGTGATTAAATTTAATCACTGGCTGGAGGCTTTAGAGGGGGAAGGGAGGAGGGGGTTTGTCAGCGCTGCCTGGAGGAGGCAGTTTTCGCCGGCTTTCCCCCGCCTCCCCCCCTCCCCCTGCTTGCAAACCAGGGAACGCGGAGGTTCCCAGGGACGCAAATGAGGGGGCAGGAATCCTCGGCCAGTTTGATGCAGGAAAGATCTGGCATCAAACTGGGCCAAACATTTAAACGAGCACAAAGAAAGGCGGCTGATTAAAGGATCAGCTGCCTTTTTTGTACCAAGTGTGGTATCCAGCCCAGGAGGGATGCCTAGTGACTTGCTACAGATATAGCATAACAGTACATTACTATCCTCTGGGGCAAGCAAGGGTCAAAAAGGGAGGCAAGGCTCATTACTGCATTTCTTTCACTGGTCACTTCTGGTAGAGTTCCTCCAATCTCCTACAGTATAAGCCAGTGGTGTGATGAGGTCAGGAAGGTTAGGCAGCTGATCACTTTTGTCCTGCCCCCATAGAGAAGGTCTATAAGTGGAAGGCTCCAAAAAAACCTTAGCTGTCATGAGCTGCTGATAGGGGTAGGAGTTCCAGAGAAGCAGGCTGCAGCCAGGGATCTGACCGTGAAAGCAAAAGGCCCTTGGGGAGTAGGTAAGTGGGAAGTCACAGAGCGGCAAGGCAAGGGGCTGAAATCTGCTGTATCACTTGAATGGGGAAAGGAATAAAATGGTGATGTTTAACTTAAGCCTGCTTGAGTAAGCAAGTGTTTGGACCTGATCCTGCAAGACTGGATTCTGGTTGGGTGGGCCAAATGTCTTGTCCCACCCAAATGTTTGTCTATGTGACTCCATTTTTAAGATAGAAATACAACCCCCTGATCTTAAACAGCAACAAAGACAAGCAAAGTATATCATCTGGGAGGACAACCCTTTTCAATACTTTGAGGGCAACAGACCTTATAGACACTCCAGCTGTAAACGATGTCCCTGTGACACAATGCAGACCCAAATGCTTAGGAAAAACAAACCTATTTAATCCTATAAAAAGGCAAAGGAGAAAAGGATTTGAGATACAACAGAGGAAAGGAAAATGCTCCAAATCCTCCAACCACCAAGTAGTAATAATCATAATAATAAACTCTATCAACAAATTTTAAATAAGCTAGAACTCGTGTCACAAAACAAACAAACAAACGAAAACCTCTACAGCAAAGAGAGTGGAACCATCACCTTTGCTGATGATACTACAGTGTGTGGTCGCAGCCATTAATTGCCATGCCCAAGACTTGTGTTGCAAGTACAACACGTCCAGCTACCTCCTAGAAAACGTCAAGCAATGAGGAATGGGAGGAAAATCCCTAGCAGCAAGGCTAACACTGCTGTGGGAATCCGTCATGGTGACACTGATGGCCCTACGTTGTAATAATTAGTTTACAATAAAAATTACTCCAAATGCTAGGTCAGAAAAAGGATGATTCACTCCATCAGACTGCTGTCAGCTATAAATTGGGTTGCCCATCCCCAGGCAATAGGGAATATAATTGACATTGCCCATTGCTGGCTTTATTTGTATCTGTTCTGTTAAGGTCAAATTCCAATCCTGTTTACACCTGTGCAGGAGGAGAGATGCTATGGACAAGAACCAAGTTACTTGCCGTCTGCTCCTAGGGGAAATGATTCAGAATTTGAGCCTCAGTTTGTCAAACTGGCTAGAAAATTTCCCAGTCGCATACTCAGTTTGGACACAGCTAGGCAGTGCCCAAGAAGACGTCACAACCTGAGTTTATAGATTTGTTTGGTGGGAGCCTCGTATTAGAAAAGTGTTTAAATTACCAGCTGCCAGAGATATTTGGAACATAAGTTATATGTGAAAGAGGTTACAATAGCTTGTGGGGTTTTTTTCTTTTCTTTTGACTGCTGAAATTTACATTTGTTTCAGTCTGCTGGGGTTTGGGGAAGTGGGAACAGTAGGAAGAATTGATGTACCTTTCTCCTTATTTTGCCTCCCTCCACTTCTGTTCACATGAACAGTGAGAGCTTGAATTAGCTTTCCTTCATTTTCATCTGTCCCCAGGCGATCACATTTTGAGAGATATTAAATACAACCCCCTGGCTCTAAAGAGAAACATAACCCTCTCCCCCTGTAAGGGAGAAAAGCAAACTGAGATTTCCTCAAATTTGTTCAGATGACCTTCTCCTCTGGTATAGAACCTTCCCTTTACTGTTTAACCCTGTTTCTGCACTGGGGTAAGTACCCTCTCTGTCCTCACTTTTCCCTCGCCATTCATGTGAACACAATGAGGGTAAAGTGATTTAGGAGGTTACTACCTCAGAAAATGAGCATCTGTGAACAAGCCATAGCAGGGGCTGCTATTTGTTGTACCAGTTACTCCTGCAAACAAGCTTGTTGCAGTCCACAAAGCTATGTCATGTTATGATGCTGTCTCAGGCCGTTTTTAGACAAGCGCGGCGGCGCCCGCGCTTGTTTTAAAAAAAACCGGCAGCCCATTCCACACGAGACGCTGCCGCCGAATACGCGCATGTGCGGCCCGACGCGCATCCATTTCCGGCCGCGTATGACCAGCCTCGATCGCCGACCCGGTCAGTTCGCGCCCGGAAATGGATGTGCGTCGGCCGCGCATGCGCGTATTCGGAGGCAGCGTCACGTGTAGAACGGGCTGCCGGCTTTTTAAAGAAACAAGCGCGGGCGCCGCCGCGCTCGTCTGAAAACGGCCTCAGTCTCAGCCTAAAATATCATTTGTAACAGCATCCTACATGCTACTGGCAATACCAAGAACACGATTTTTCACTGCCCTGAACCTGGTGCAGTTATTTACACCTGTAGAAAGTGAGTGTGAAATGCTAACGGATCAGAGTGACAGCATTTAACACCCATTTTAGCATTTTGCACAAGTGTAAATGACTAAACCAGACAGTGGAGGATCAGAGACAAGCTGTGTTTTCCCATTTCCCCTTTCAGTCCCAGACAGTCCCCTGCCTTGTGTAAGATTAACAATTATGTGAAAGGCCAAGAGTCTGAACACGGTATGGTATTCATTGTCTTACATACATGCCATACTCAGACTGGGGCACCCTGCATCCACTTCTGGCACCTGCCAATGAGAGGTACGAGAGACAAGGGGCAAACTCTGTGCTCAGGGTTACTGGGGAAGCCAAGAGAGTGATTCTGAAATCTGAATGCACAGCACTAAAAACTCATAGCGCAGAATTATTGGCCCAATAGTCAGAAATTGAATTCAGGCATCCTGCAGGCTTCTAGAATTACTAATGTCAAATATCCAAACATTGCTTTTATATCAAGATTTGTTTTTTGTTTTTTTAATTAAATGTTACTAGACATTCAGTAAATGGCATTTTGAAACTTTCCTTTGCAGTCAAAAACCACTAATAAAATGTAAGCGAAGATTCTCATAATTTGATTGCAAACTTTATTATTTTAGGTTTTAAGAATTCTAAAATTATGAGGCTCCTGATTAAATTGAACAATCTGGAAACTCTGAACAGTATTGGCCCTGGGAAAGTGCAAAATGGAGCCCTTAGCAAAATGGTGGCGTGGGGTCCCTTTTAAGATAGGAATGTTTGATGGACACATATTGGGTGTCTTTAGCAGACACTTGCTCCGCTCCACCCCTGGGTAAAGGCAGGCCACCCTGTGGTGAGGCGGAGCAGGTGCTGTCTGGTCTGGGTCAGCTCCACTTGCTGTGCTCCAGAACATCCTAGAGCACTGTCAGCAGAACAGGCTTCCTGAACCTGGAGCACTGGCCACAGACAGAGCAGTGGTCTATCTAAAGGGTGAATGGCCTCTGCAGCTCCACTCCCGGCCATGAGTTGCCCCTGGCAATTGCCATAGAGCTGCAGGCAGCAGCCTAGAGTGGCTGCTGGTCTGCCCACAGCTCTGCGTTACAGGGGAGGCAGGGAAGGAGGCATGCACAGGTGGATTTTGGGTGGCAGTAGCAGGCTCCGTTTAAACCTGCTGTCACTGGAGCAGATGCATGGGTGCCGCTCCTCCCCCGAGCGGACCCGGTGATGGCCATGCCTGAGTCCATCTAAAAACACCCATTGACTCGCCCATTCGAAAAAAGAAAATGTAGCCATCATTATTTTTTGTTCAGTTAAACACAGTAACTGCTACAGGGGCATCAACATCCTGCATGGCAGACCTGTATGTTACACATATACTGATATTCCTAGGGTGTTTTTAAACAAGCAAGGTGATGGAAGTGGGTGGGTCCATGACTGGTGAGTGGCACAGCTGTGGAGCAGCCACTCAAGTGGAGTGCCTGGGGAGAGATTCTAACGGGAGGCTCCCAACGTGCCTACCTCTACAACGTGCCTACCTCAACTCTATCTCTCTACTACTCCCTCTCTCTCTCCCTCTGTTAAAGCTCATCTCATCAACTGTCTCTCTGACATCTATACCTGGATGTCTCAACGTCAACTCAAACTCAACATGGCTAAAACTGAACTCCTTATCTTCACCCCTCGTCCTTCCTCTTCTTCCTCACTGTCAATAATTATTGATGGAGTCACCATACTGCCTGTCCCCCAAGCCTGTAGCCTAGGCTTCATCTTTGACTCACCCATTTCTTTTAAACCCTACATTGACTCTGTTGCTAAATCCTGTCGCTTCTCCCTCCATAACATTGCTAAGATTC
>QEPC01015557.1:226851-239190 GCA_003113815.1 Sphenodon punctatus
GGGGGGGGGGGGGGGGGGATCAATAAAGCACACTTAATGTGATTTAAAAATAAATGTTGCCTTCAAACAAATTCAAAGCCTTACTTGGAAATTATTTCTCTTGGAATTACTTGTAAATATTTTAAGACATGGCAACTTAATAGCATGTACTTTCTTTACATTGGCCCCAACCCAGTGCCCCACGGATCCCTGTGCAGAGCTGTGTGTGCACGTGTGTGTGAAAGCACTGTTTGTGCACGGCATAATGTGCTAGCAATGTGGACCTGCGTGGGTTCTGTGCGGCTCCGCGTGTGCATACAGCTCCGCACAGGGATTCGCGGGGCATTAGATCGGGGGCATTGTTTACATTTTAAGAAAAAAAAAGTTAGGCCACTGACAACTGTTAGCATACTAATTAGGGGGCATTCCCAACACAGCACCCCCAAAGAGCTGTGCATGATATGCCACTGCACTGCTGTCCACTGATCTACTTCAATAGAGTTTAACTTTCACTGGGCACCTTCACTTTCACAGTTACTGGGGCTGATCCTAAACCCTGTGGATCCTGTGCACAGCCGTGTGTGCACGCACGTGTGCAGAAATCACACACACCGCCATTGCTGGCACACAGCACACACATGCAGGGATCCGCCGGGCTTGAGATCAGCCCCACCATCTGTAGAAGAACTTACACTGCTTGTTAGTTCCAGTTCAGATTGAGGCAAATCTGATTCAAAACTGCTTGAGCCATGTTCTCTTTCACTAAAGGAGAGAGAGAGAGTGTGTGTGTGTGAGTGTGAGTGTGAGTGTGTGTGTGTGTGTGAGAGAGAAAGATATCAAAGGATGTGTGTATAAAAAGTTAATTACAACTTTGAAACTGCCCAATTTGACTGATATTGGTATCCATTCATTATGTTGCTAATTAACTAATGAAACAATGCATTTTTCCAGAAACTTTTCCAGAAAAATATAACAAAAAATTTCCAGAAACTTCACTGGTTTGGTGAATAAACGACAAGAATTGTTGGAAGACTTACCTGAGTCTCTAGGTTTTTGAGTCTGCCTCTGCTGCCATGGCTCTGAGAAGCCAGGCCACCTTTCCACAGTTATATATTAAAAATAATAATAATTGGAGGGTATATTGAGAAAAGGAGGAAATGGACTGGTCCAGATCAAATACTAATTCACTAATTCACTCTGTTGAAATCTATTCCATAATAAAAAACCCTCCAGTTTACAATAATAATTACGGTGCTTGCAAATTCAACCATGCTATAAAAAGCATGGAAATTTCAAATTAAGGCTCCTGCCTTAACTTGCAAGTCATGTAAGCAGTAAAGATGTTGTACAGACTCACATATTGTGCTTTATTCCAACTTAGGCTCCATGCCCCCACACTTTACATTGGTTTTTCAGTCCCAATCCTCTTCCTCTGCAGGTTGGGGGTAACACTGAAGCTGGGGAATGGAGGAGGTGAGGGGGCAGTGGCAGAGCTGTGGGGAGTCTGGAGCTGGGAGAGCTGAGGTTGCGGTGAGGATTGAGGACAGCAGGAAGGAATAGAATGTTTGTGCTTTCCAATGGAGGGAGCACTTTGCCTTAACTATACAGGCACACCTGTGCCTGTATAATTAAGTGACAATGATGTAAAACTACTACGTTCAGGAGGGAGATGTTCTGGTGATGGTAAGATGGTTACTTGATCTCTGACAAGATAAGCCCTGATTACAGTTTTCAAATATTTAAGTCTGCCATAAATTAGATGAAGCTTGTCCACTCTTGAGCGGACAACAGAGAGCAGGGCAATAGGTTTAAGATGAGGAATAGTTAGATGAAGGAACGACTAGGGTTGCCCCTTACCCCAGAGTGCGAAGCCATATCAAAAGAGGACAGGGGAAAGGGACTCTTCCACTCTTTTTCGAACATAACCATGATCGCCTCCCATCTTTCAGAGAGTTGTGATGCCACGGCTCTTCACAGGGAACAGACCACGTAAGAAACGGAGCAGGAGAGCCTTTTCACCCTGCTCCTTTCTACTTCCCAACCCCGCAAACAAAAACCTTCCCTGGGTTATCCAAGTCACTAGGATAACTCCAGCATGACTTGGGGAAATCAGGGCTTCACCTGGAGCCCAGAGAGGACACCTCAAAACCCAGAGGCTCCAGGTCAAACCCAGGGTGGTAACCCTAGGAACCAGCTACTCAGGGAAGCTGTGGAATCCCTCTCATTGGAGGTTTTAAAGAAGAGGCCATTATATATTTGCAAAGGGGGAAGGAGGGTTAGATAGTGAAACCTCACTCAGTACATGGGACTGGACTAGATTATGCCTGAGGACCCTCCTGGTCATTCTATCATTCTTCCATTCTCCATCCCAAATTGATTTATTTCAAATGATACATTTTTGAGACAATCACAAGATTTCAGTCAGAAAGCAAAACCCAAAATTGCCTAGATGAAATCTAGAAGAGAGCATATCGGCTTGAGAGCGAGGGGACCTGGATTCTATTTTTGGTTCTGACACTGATCTACTGTGTGGCCTTGTCTCAGTCACTTCTTTTTGCTTCTGTTTCCCCCTCCTGTTTCCCCCTGATATGTATTTTCATTTGTAAAGTCTTTAAGACAGGTATCGCCTATTACATTATGTTTGTGTACAATGCCTAGGAGCCTAGAGCCCTGATATTAATTGTGCCCTCTTAGCACGACAAGAAAATATAATAATAATAATAATAATAATAATAATAATAATAATAATAAATAAGATGAACTCCACCAGAAAAGGGTTCACAAACAAAGAAGCCAAAACATAAACTGAATCAGCTGACTCACTCAAATAGCTGTCAAAGGGACAAGAAGCTGTATCTAGGCAGAACCTAGCTCAAGACGAGTGCCAAAATGGATGGAAAAAAATGTATCCGTTGCTAACAGCTAGTATCTCTGGCTAGCCTAGAGGCTATTCAGTAACTATCTGGTTAACACAGAGGTTAGTTGCTAAACCAGATTACTGGATAATATCACGAATTTAAGCTGCTTACCACATTGCTGTTTACCACATCACCAAATGTTACTGTTACTTCTCCAAAACCTGGACTGGAGGAAGGAAGTGACTAGGAAAGGAATTCTGGGTAGATGGTAATGCAGTAATATGCAATGTCACGGTAACTCAGTATTCCAGTTTGTCAGATAATCCACCAAATACTAACTACGGTTTGGTATCTGGGCCTTTTTGGATACTGACAGATACCATGAGTCCAGCCTGGATACTGAATATTGGTAGTCACTTGTTTCAGCTCTGCTGCAGACCCAGTAGCACATAAAGAGGGGAAACCGCCTACATCTTCAGAAAGCACCCCGATGGCCCTAGAGATCAGGGATATTTCCCTTGCTAAATCTCTTGCAGCATAATTGAGACGCAGAAGCTTTAAGAGTGACAGAGCAGGCGAGACCAGACTCAGGCCTAGGTCTTGTGCTTGAGCACGCTGCCAAAATTGCTAGCATAAAGCAGGATAGACATATTTCAGGGGTGCTTTGTTAGCAGGACACCCATGCAAGAAAAACACCAATCTTTATTTATTTATTTATTATTTAATATATTTATATCTCGCCCCTCCTGCAAACAGCTCGGGGGGCTAACCAATTTCCATTAAAACAATTTTTAAAATATTAAAACAATCATAAAAATCTTACAAAAACAGGGAGGACAGAAATTTACAAAAAAAGACTAAGGAAAGACTAAGGAAAAACCCATTAACCCACCCTCCCCAAAGGCCTGGGCGAACAGCCAGGTTTTACAAACTTGCCGGAATGTTAAAAGGCTCGGGGCCAGGCGAGCTTCCTCCAGGAGGGAATTCCAAAGGTGCGGCGCAGCCACCGAGAATGCCCTCTCCATTGTGGTCCCCCCGCTTAACACGGGGGACCTCCAAGAAGGCACCCCCGGCAGACCAAACTGATAGGCACACAGTCATTGAAACAAAGCGTATAACTGGGCTGGGGAACGGTAGCCTGGGAGCCAAATGGGGGCTGCAGCAAGTTTTTATGTGGCCCCTTCCCAGCTCCTCTGGCCCCATGATCCAGTTCCTAGCCCCAAGCACTGAAAGAGTGAGCTCAGGGTAAGGGAGCAGAGATGAGGGCATGCACACAAGGATACAGGAGAGATCCATGATATAACTCCATGATCTGGACCCTCCTTTTCTTGAGTGTACCCCTTATGCACCTCTGCCCCCAACTTTTATGCACCCCCCAGAGCTTGCACTGTCAATCTGGCCCCCGGTAAGAAAAAGGTTCTCCACCCCTGCCATATCTCATCGTTTTTTGGCACATGCTAGTCAACTGTGATAAGAGCTGAGAATGTTCAATATACAAATGTGATAATAACCTTGACTTATGGCTGAGATCGAGAATCCATTTGCTCTGTTTCATCGCCAAGATTCTGTTCTACAGGTGCTACGCCAGTTGCCTGGCAAACTCAGCCCCTCAGTCTCAAGGCCAGCATGACCCCTCAGTCTTTCTGCCTGCCGTACATGGCTTTCTCACCTCTCTCGGCTCTAGGAAATGTAGCACCAGATGCCTCCCTCACCTTTCTATTGTGGCAGACAAGGTGCACCCCAGCTTCTCCGGACAGCTAAGAATAACAGATGGAATGCAGGGTGCCCGGCCTATCAAAGTGCTTGAAGTCCTCCTCAACTGATTGCCTGGCTGTAGGATAATAATATGTCACTATTGGTTCAAGCTGGAGCCAATACAGTGATTCCCCAACAGTCAATCCCCAACCAGCAGCTGGCACAGAGAGAGAGAGAGAGAGAGAGAGAGAGAGAGAACAAGAGATGCTCTGAGACTCCAACTTACAGCTCATTCCTTCCAGGGCATGCAATGCTTGGGATACAATACACACATAAGTGGTACAGTGTTAACGTATATACTTCGAAACAATCAATTCCCTCTCAATTGTCATTGCCTCTCTCATGCTAGAATTAATCACTGTAAATTAGCTCTTCCTGAAATTGCTGAAAAAAATCTTTTTTAAAAATAATAATAATAATTGGGTAATGAAATAATAAGTAATCAGATTAATAATCAAATAATAAATGAGCCAAATATTACTGATAACAGCACTGTTATATTTTTGAGCAATCAACAAATAATGTCTGTATCAAATATTTTTGTGAGGGGAAAACCGATTCCAAAGAAGAATTCAATTGCACAGGACTTTTTTTCCGTCCCCAGAAAGAATTACTTCAAAAACAAAGTCTGGTTTTGGTACTTTCCTGTACATAGAAATGTACTGAAACATGAAAATGTTCAGTTTTCTGAAACAAACAATTTTCAGTTACCTATTTTAGTCCTTGAAAGTGGCTGGCTACAATTTGGCAAAAACAATCATATTCTGAAAAGATAAAAAAATAAAATAGAAAATGTTTCTATTTTGAAAGCTTAGAAAGGATAAATATTTGTTATTTGTTAAAGCATTTCTCTTCCCAAACTCTCCAAATTTCAACCAAGTCAACTTAACAGCATTTCCCCCCAGCTTGACTGTACCTCATCTTGCTCTGGGACAGCAAAAATTTACATTCTACTGGTTGTACACTAGCCAAGCCAAATTCTTTCAGACTTATTTTGTGGTTGCATCTTATTCAGTGTATTCTTCAAAGGCACTACTCCAAGAGTAAAGTACCACCCAGAGTAAGGGTAAGAGTTCAGTTACTACAGCTATTAGTGACTATAGCTGACCACTCATAGGGTAGATGTTACATGTATTTTACACTTTGGAGTATTAAAATGATAGCGATTGGCTTTTATTTTGATTATAAGCATGTTTTATTTCAACTGTTTCAGGGCAGTTTGCTTACAGTGGTTTATTTATTTATTTTATTTTATTTATCAAATTTCTACCCCGCCCCTCCTAAAACAGCCCCTCCTAAAATAGTTCAGCCATAAACTATTCACAGTTGAAGCTGCAGCTTATTATGTGATGTCTGGATACTGTGCACCTCACTAGCTGATGAACTATATACAATTTATTCATTGGGTTTTGAGTCTAGTTAAATCAACAGGCAACATTGCTCTTTCAGAATGGCTAATATTTAATACATTACAGGTACTTGTGGGATGCTGAGGTTATTAAAACTTCATAATGCATTATGGCACTCTTTCCCACATATTAATAGCAGTGAATGGTTTAAGTATCTTTATTGTTGAGAAACATGTGTAAATGTAGCCTAGTGGGGTATCTCTGGATTGCTTCCAATTACTTTTAAGAATCATTATTATTTCAATGCCATTGTTTCTACAAGAAAGCTTGTTCTGTAGTTGTTTGAATGCAACGCTCCTCCTGACCCCAATGGAAATGTTAGCTTTGTTAAAGAGAAATTATGGAACTGTGTTAATTTTGTTCCTTAATGCGAAGTGACTAATTGTTGAGAGTGAACAAATACGAGGCCCAATCAATTCCTTACACAGACACTACTCCCACTTAAGTCAATAGGAAAGAGAAACTAGACAAACTAAGAAGGATTAGCTCCTTTCACATCCCCTGCCTTCCTTCCCTCCCAGCCTTGGATAAAAATACTCTATCGGACTCTTGAGGCAATCAATATTATTGGTCACTTCTTGTACGGACCAGTCAGCTATATGGATTTCATATTACTTCTCAAGAGACCGAAAAGCTGTAAAGATCGGAATAGGAAACATTACAAATTTGGCTTGTACTCTTCAATGTCTAGGAATAATGTAATTTTGGTAGCAGTTGGGTAAAGGGAAAAAAATGACTACAGTTTTCAAGGTATAGAATCTGGCGCCCATTATGACTTGGTACTACTGGAGTACTATGGTTATTGGATAACATATTGGCTATGGATCTAGGGGACCAAGGTTCAAGTCCTCCCTTATACAGGAAATCCCTCGGTGGCCTTGGACAGGTCTTTCAGCCTCAGTTCCCCATCTGTAAAGTGGGACTAATAGTGATCTACTTTACAGGACTAACTAATATGGAAACTGACATATAAATAATCATAAGGGAGTGGAATTGCAGGGGAAACTTTGCTGCTGGGCTTCACCCACTTGTGTGCCAATTGGTGCTTCCTTCATCTCCCACGTACAGGAAGGATATGTTTACCCCCTCTGTGTGCTTTCTACCACCTATTGTTTCTTTGTCTCCTGCACCAATATATAATCTTACAGCTCTTTTTAAATGTCTGGCATATCTCTCTATTCACCCCCACCTTGTTCTGTCCACTCCCATGCCCCGTCATAGATACCTGCCTTATATTTGCTCATTTTATATACTTTTACTGGCTACGCTACATGCCTGAGGAAGGGCCCTGTGTGGCCCTGGAAGCTTGCTTATTTCCACCAACAACAGTTGGTCCAATAAAATATATCATTCAAACCACTTTGTCTCACTGGCTGTAGGAGCTGCAGGCCAGATATCTTGGAACACTTCTGTTGCACACTGTTCTTCACCCTTTTAAGGTGTGGGGAGGTATTATAGGAGGATGGAGTATATCTGGACCCTCTGTGAGGGGAGGTATTGGGTTTTGGTAGGAAGACGGGAGGGTTGTGCGCTGACTCCTCTATGAGAGAGAGATTTGGGGACCTGGTGGGGACTCGGAGGTGGGTTAAGGGTTGTGCCCTGACCCCTGTGTGTGGCGGGGGGGGGGGACAATAGTTGTAATTTTAATTGGATTTTTAAATTTGTGTAATTTTAAATTGTTTTTGTATTTTTATGTGATTATTTTTTTTTTTCTGTTTTGTAATCATCCTGAGTCCTTTGGAAAAAGAGTGGGATATAAACCTAACATACCAGTAAAAATAATAATAATAATTAATAATAATAAATTGTCTCCCCCCACCCCTTGTTTAAGTGTGCATGTCCATTTTGAGAAGTTCATGGATCAGCATGTTCATTTGGGCGTGATGATCAGAAGGACAGTTGTTTCAACTGATCCTCTGAGTAGAATTCTTGGCATATATTACTTAAACTGGCAAATGAACAAGCAAGCCACAAACTTGTATTAGGAGAGGAAAAAGAGAAAAAAATAGACTTCTCTCCCAGAATCCTCCACTACATATTGACTAGCAGTTGTCCTTCCTTTATAAATGTTATCTCAAAACCATGATAAATTCAAGCTACTAGGGCTGTTTCTCTTCTCATTTATACCAATCTTACACAAACATCACCCCACCAATTTCAATGTATATCTATCTGGATTACATGCTAACAAGTTACTTCGTCTTTATCTTCAGCTGAGCCCCTTCCATATCAGAAGCTATGTCTTTATTTGCAATAAGAATCTACTATTACAACTATAGCATCAGGAACAAAACAAAATGTCAAGTAGCAGCCAGTAGTCTTTACACAGCATTCCTCAAGACATAAATAGCTTTTATCAGGATTAGGGCTGAATTTGATCTCGATTTTTCTCATGATTCTCACCAAGAATGCCAGTTCTCTATTCATTTTTGCAAGAATTGATAATCGAGAAAATTCCGGTTCTTGACATTTTCTCAGTTGAGATTTGTTCTCGATTTACCATTTACTGTTTCCTTTTACCATGTACCACATTCATCCCAGTAATGTGCATGTGCCACAGCTGGGGCTGCCATCTTGCATGCACATTATTGAGACGAACACAGTACATGGTAAAACAACAATAAATGGTAACGGTAATCGGCATATCAAGAAAAATTCTCAACCAAGATATCATACCATTATCAAGGTCGTTCCTGTATATTGGTAACGGGTGTCGATTCTCACAAGATTTTCATGAGAAAGAAACTGATTCTTATTTCAGCCCCAATCAGGATGCATTTCAAAATGGCTGATTTCGAGCATAGTGCCAGCACAATCTGTTCACATTGATGGTATAAATGCCCAAAACAGGGGAGATAGGAGAATCATTTGGCACTTATGTACCAACATTCCAATGAATGTCAATAGTCATTCTAGTGCCTTTAATGGCATAAACTTGAAATTCCTCTGTATTGGTCCCATGACTTCTACTTGGAATCTGATCTCTATGTACTCAGAGGACATCCATAAATCATCATTATTAAATACAGATCTACAAGCAACGGAGCAACAGAGCACAGCAGTACTGTCTGGAAAGTGGCCTCATTGTACGCAAGCAATCTGAGGAACTTGATGAGATCTAAAAATTTACCCACTGCCTGAGGATTTCTTCCTACCATTTAGTGTGGGGATTCTGATAGAGAAAAACCCTTCCAAAGCTTCCTTAGCGTGGCCAGCATTCCACTCAGTCCAACACATAAGAAACTGTATTTTCTGTTAATTAAAAATTACTCTCAATGGCTACCAAAAAAGGAACAGTATATTTGAAATCCCAAATCGATGAAGTCAACCAGTGGCAACAATGGGTGTTTTCAAATGAATGGGGGTGGGGAGTCTGTGGCTCCTGGGTAGCACTGTCACGGAGCACTTACATGGGTGGAATGCATGAGGAGGGACTCAAACAAGCAGCTCCCAGCTTGGCTACTGCGGACACAGAGGCAGCCTCCACGCACTCCCCCTGCCATGGACCATGGGGGAGGGGGAAGCATGCTGGGATGGCCTTTGCAAGTGATATGTCCCCAGCACTCCCGGACAATTCTTGTGACTTGCAAAGACCACTTCCCCCACCCACTGTGCCTATGAGTGGCGGACCTGTTTGCTGATGTGGCTGGCTGCTGCCATTCATACGGGCAGGGGCTTCATGGTTGCCCATTACCATGGATCTATTTGGCTTGCCTACATGGAGCACTCTCAATTTTCTGGCAGTGCTCCATACGTGGCCATGAGTGGGTGCTCCATAGCTCACGGGAGCGCACATCCGGCCGCTCCACCTTCAGATGGGTGGTAGGCTCCATGGCTCCTGGGTGGCTATGTGGGGTAGCATCTTGTCTGAAAACACCCAGTGTGTATTCAGAGGGGGCTGGAAACATCCTAGAAAACCATACACCGAAGTTCCTAATTTCTGATGTCATTCTAAGTGAATTTTTCTCCCTTTGACCTGCGCAAGAAACTCCTGTTCCCATCAAAAGATGTGCATTCATAACCATGATAAAGTTTCTCCCTAGCAAAGAGGAATTAGAAATTCACACGTCACTGATATGAGGGATTTTCAATTCAAGAAAGATGATACAAATGCACAGAATAGGGATGGGGATCATTTGGCACTTATGTGCCCAAATTGCATTGAATATCAACAGTATTTGGCTACTTAACCCCTTCAAATCCTCTGGAAATAACAAGATATTGCATATTATTATCAGTTCCATAGATTATTTGCTAATCAGTACTTTTGTACTGTAAAGTACAAAAAGATATTTAGTCTTTAGGTGAACAACCAATCACACAGGCTGAAAGCACTTGAACCAGTGTAACAATTATTTCCAAATCAATGGAAAGATTTCCACTGATTGTGATGACAGTGATATGCTGCCATTTGAGTCTGATCTCTGATGGCCCAGTAACAATAGTACCATTCCTACCCACTTATAATTTATTTGGTTATGTTGGAATATTAGTCATGAGAGACAATTCTCTTGATTCCTGAGCTGGGATATTAAATTGGAACACACTGTGACTCAGATTCCAAGAGGAATGTTCTTTCTCATAGCTGTTTGGATAAATTCCATCAAATAAGCTGTGATAAATGAACTAGCACTGAAAAAGAAGGTTAATGCCACAAGGCGTGTTAGCCTAACATGCGACACTGAGACATTATACTATGATTCTATTTCAACAACAGCATTCCTCGGTCACTAAATAGTCTATAACGTATCCTGACCAATAGAACGGCTGAAGCCTTTTCGTCCCTAAGGTGCAGGGGAGGGAATCTCCATTTTAAATACATTTCTTTTAACAAAAGAGACGAACTAGTATCCTATAGGGAAAATGAATGGCTCAGAGGACTAGTAATTGGATTTGAAGCCTTTCACCTTTTAGTCATTGGTTAGAAGCTAGCTCAGGTCAAAATGACTTAACAGCATTTTTACATGATTGCTGTCCTAGAAAAAGCTCTGTGGAGGTTTTCAGCAAGGGCCTACTCCTCATTTCATTGAATTCACTGAAAATGTTAGGCCACTGTGCTTCCATGGGAGGGAGGTGAGACCTTTCATTCCTAATGGGAAGTCCACACAATAAACCACCTCCACAGATAGCACTGACTAACACCTTGGGTAGTATCCTCAACAGAAAGGCCAAGAACCAAGGGGACATGGAGAGGAAACTAGGCTCCCAAAGGGAACCTGTTCAGACAAAGGTTAACGCTCTTATGGAAACTTGCAATGCCCGATGGTACTAGTTCTGTGTCTAGGAAGAGAACATCAGTCTCTGGGGCTAGCATTTTGCGCCTCTCCCAAATGCCTGTGTTTGTGGGATTTGCTTCACAAGTTAATCAGCTTCACAGCTCACCCTCCCTCCTGAAATGCCACATGCTCACCTGGACTAATGAATCTCATCCTGCCATTGAACTCACTCTGGGCTCCCTTTACCCTGTACGTGCCTGAGGAGTTACACAGCCAAGCTTGCACAATGGGTATTATTAGAAATGCAAATAGGCTTGGGAGAGCCATATCATGTGCTCATGAGTTTGCACCTAACACACTCCCAAACACAGGGCACAAAAATGAATGTACAGTCTAAGCGAGGCTTTTGGCTTTAGAAAAAATTAGAGCAGCTGGTGGCTCTGCCGATTACTGATTCGGCCTTTATCCACACTCACCCTGGTGACACTTTGCTCCAGGTGAAGAAGGCTCTCCTCCCTCTTGGTGGCAACTGCCCTCTTTCTCCCAATGATTGCTACTGGGGATCTATTAGAAAAGGAAACGTGTTGGTTTACAACTGCAGATTGAATGGAGCATTAAATGACTGCATTAGAATGAGGGAATGGTCGCCTCCAGTGGAAATATAATGCTGTCATAATACTCTCCAAAAGGTGCTCATGGCTCCTTGTCTCATTTGCCACTAAAGTTCTCCAAGGCTTTAAAATATTTTGCAAGGTGCAATAGAGAAAGGGGGGGGGGAAGCATGTTTAATGTTTCCAGGAGCAAAACAAGGCTGCCCAGCAATGGAAGAACAGTGTCTCCAGCTGGCATCAAAGCAGTTCCTTTACCCCTCCAGGTCAAAATAATCCTGGTCTCAAGCTAATGTCCCTTAGTGGGCTGCCTCTTTTTCCCTAACCAGAGTGTGGAGCTGATTCTGAGTAGGCATTGTAACCACAAAACAAACCGGAAACATTTGTGTGTGTGTGTGTGAGAGAGAGAGAGAGAGCGAGAGAGAGAGCTAGTGCTGAGTGTGTGTGTGTGCGCTAGTGCTCTGTGTGTGTGTGTGGGGGGGGCGGCTAGTGCTCTGTGTGTGTGGGGGGGGGG
>QEPC01015557.1:242567-291140 GCA_003113815.1 Sphenodon punctatus
CCCCCCCCCCCCCCCAGTACATCAGCGTGTGCAGTTAAAGGAGCTGGTGATTCCCTCGTCGCCTCCTCTCTTTCCTTAACTGAACTCGATCCCCGAGTAGCTGCATCCTAGGGTGCGCATGGATCAGAAGCTGCTGCCAAGTTTCAGCCCTAGCTACTGTCAAGTGGCTGGTGTCAAGTGCCTGGCGCTCCCACCAGCCGAGGGGCTCCCTTTGGTGTCAGGGTAGCTGGGTCCCAGATTCCCAGGCAGGAGGCAGCCTGCTCCTCCCGCCCACCCCGTGTCATTTCACTCCCCCCCCCCCCCCAAACTGTATTACCTTCTCGTGGAAAGATGTCAGCCGAGGCTCCTCTTCTCTTCCCAGATCCGGGCAGATCGCCCCTTTCCCGGCTGCAGACACGGGAAACACCACCCCAGAGCGAAAGACTAGCCGCTTTGCAGCGGGGAAGGGGTTAAAACGCCCTCTCCTTCCCTGGTGGCAGGATGCAGGCTGTGCCGCTGTCCCCCCAGTGAGTCCGGCTCGCTTCCCAACGATTCGCTTTGCCTCCTTCTCCAACAGGAGGCTGTTGGATTATTATTATTTTTTTTTGGGGGGGGGGTTCAGCTGCAGCGCACAGAAAAAGAAGGGACTGGAGAGGGAGGTGGGGCGTGCGGAGGAGAGTGGCTGATGCAAAGGGATCGAAGCGAGAAAAGGCGAAAGGAAGCGGATCCAAGCCACCCGGAGCTGGGACAGGCAGGCGCTTAGGAGAGCCATCCTCAGTGACCGGCTCTAATCTCATCTAGCCGGGAAGCCAAGAGTCTGATCCTGGGGGCTGCCCCCCTCCCCTTCCCCCAGTCCTCTCTCTGCAGCACCAGCAGCAGCAACACACGAGCTCGGCTGGACTTGGCACTTGCCAACCAAGGGATCTTTCTTTTTCCTTGAGAGTTCACACCCCCTCCCCCAAACTGTGGCTCATTTCTGGCAGCTGCTCCTTCCTTCCTCATTCTTCTTGGCTTCCCCCGATCTGATCATTTCCCACATCCCATTCCCCTAGCCTCTCCCCCTCCCTCGGTTTTTTTTTTTAAAAAAATCTGTACAGTCAGGGCTTCCCAAAATGCGCGCCCCCGACCTGGTGTTGCCAAGCGCGCGCCCCTTCATTTTTTCCTCTTCTTGAAGCTCATTTTCATGACGTGGAGAAGCCTGATCCAGGGCAACAACACACGCGTGAGAGAGGAGAGAAGCCCCAGATTCTCTGCTGTGATCGAGCCTCCCTCCATCCCATTCTCCCTCCCTCCCCTCCTCCTCTCCCTCTCGCAATGATGTGCTGCTGGTACCCAGAGCAAGCGGCGGTGGTGGCAGCAGCAGAGCTGGAAACCTGCAGCAGCCCCCTTCTCCTCCCTCCTCCATTGAGTGTGCCAAGCAGCAGCTCTGCATCCTAAAGAAGCTCATTGAGGAGCTCATTGCATTCCCCGCACGTCTCAGGCTTGCTTGCCTTTTTTTTTTTTTTTTTTTACCCTTCCTCCCCCCCCTTTTTGCCTGAGCCTCAGCAGGAGTAGAGAGAGAGGGAGACAGACAGACACAGAGAGAAACCAGCAACCCTTAAACTCAAGCCTTTATTTCCCATGGTTTTTTTAGATGTGCTAAAATCTTTTCTGCCAAAACCGGTAAGTACACTGCTCTTTCTGGAGCCCCCTTTTTGATTTCGGTCTCCCCCCACCCAAGGCTTCCCAGACCTTGAAGGAGAGAAAACAACTTAAGTAGCTTCTTCTATTCCCACCCCCACCCCCAAAAGAGAGAGAGGGAGAGCTGCCTGCAACTGCAATATTAACCTCCTCTTTCTCTCCCCTTCCTGCCAATAAGCCCCTCTTTCTAATTGCAGCTGGGATTTCTCTTTGAACGCTTCCCCTTTTGCCTAGATGAAGGCTTCATTTGCAAGTTGATCCCCTTAAAAAAAAATTTAAAAAAACTTGCCCCTATTCCTTTCCCCAAATTGGTCTTTCTGTTTTTAAATTTGGGGGCGAGGGGGTGGTATTAGCCTGGATGTGGGGGAATGCAAAGGAAGAAAAAGAGAAAATCCACGTCCTTTGCTCCTGAGCTAATACCAGTGCCAGCCTAGCAAAGAACTGAAGTGGCTCTCTACCAAGGCTGCCTCGCCAGCGTTATTATTCCCATCATTAGCATTTATTTATCCTCGTGTGTTTGAAATATCTAGCCAAAAAATAGGAAAGGGGGGGGCGGCTCATGGCGATGTGGAGTGGGGGTCTGCATGCCATTAGGGCAGTATTTGTTTCCTCTGATTGGAGAGATAATGGTGTCTTCTTTTTTGAAACCTACAGGGTAGGAGAGATTATTTATCGGCTACTAAGTGTCAAGGTTGTTTTTTTTTTCCTCCCACTTCCAGCTTTTTACCTAGCCCAAAAGCAGGCTGAGGATTTCAATCCCGGGTCCTTCTCTAGCTGTCACTTCCCCTCAGATCTGCTGATCGCATGGGCATGTGCTTCAGAAAGATTAATCATCTCTAAATGCTTTAATCAGCTAAAATGACTAATATGTGGTGTGTATTTATCTGAGAATATAGCAGTGGCATTAATCCATGGGGTGGCTTTGGAAAGAGAGCTCCACTTTGAAATCAAGGGGCTGTTAACCATTTCTATGAAGCAGGATTTCTAGAGGGAATCAGGGATATTCAAAGCTTGCACATTCCTGGGAACTTAAGTAGCCAGGTTGTGGTAAGGTGCATTGGCTATTCCACCCATTGTTACCTAATAACTTTGGGAGTTTGTATGTGAGTCTGTGGAAAATGGAGTGTGATGCTAGGTGGATTAGATTCACTGCTACTTTCTCCTACCGTCGATGCGGACACAGAGGTAAGACAGCCAGTAATTACTCAATATATGTGGTTTAGATAGATAGATAGATCTGTCTATTTAATCTCTCTCTCTCTCTCTCTCTCTCTCTCTTACACACACACACACACGTCCTGTGGAATGTGCATGGTCTCTGCCACCCTAGGTGCTATTTGCTAAATCTCTTTTTTTTTCTTCTTAAAAAAAAAAAGGGGGGGGGGCAGGATGGCATCGTATGATTAAACATTTAAGTGCCACTTAAGTCTAAAACCTGGGCAAGCTGTGATCATCGAACACTGCTAGAATTTGTCTAGAATGTCTCTCCAACAATTGTTGAACTTTCCATCAGTCTAATTCCTAGCAGACAGGAATGGGTTAAAGCGACATGACTAAATACTAAAAGAAAAATTACCAAAAAATAAATAAATCCCTGCCTGTTTTTTTATTATTATTATTTCTTTTCCAGTTTTGCAATCAGTCACAAAGGATGAAACCTTCGACGGCAGAGAGTCTCCATAAAGGAAGGATGTTGTGGATAATTCTTCTAAGCACAATTGCTCTGGCATGGACAACACCAATCCCCTTGATAGAGGACTCGGAGGAAATTGAGGAGCCTTGCTTCGATCCATGTTACTGTTAAGTCAAAGAAAGCCTTTTCCATATACACTGCGATAATAAGGGATTTATAAATATTAGTCAGATAACAGAATACTGGTCAAGACCTTTTAAACTTTATCTGCAGAGGAATTCCATGAGGAAACTGTACACCAACAGCTTTCTCCATTTGAACAATGCTGTCTCCATTAACCTTGGGAACAATGCACTGCAGGACATCCAGACAGGGGCCTTTAACGGACTCAAAATTCTGAAGAGGCTGTATTTGCACGAGAACAAATTAGACATTTTCAGAAACGACACTTTCCTGGGCTTGGAAAGTCTGGAATATCTGCAGGCAGATTACAATGTCATTAAACGGATTGAAAGTGGGGCATTCCGCAACCTGAGCAAACTGAGGGTCTTGATCTTAAATGATAACCTTATCCCCATGCTTCCCACCAATTTATTTAAGTCTGTGTCCTTAACCCACTTGGACTTGCGGGGGAACAGGTTGAAAGTTCTTACCTACCGAGGCATGCTGGACCATATTGGCAGGAACTTGATGGAGATCCAGTTGGAAGAGAATCCTTGGAACTGTACCTGCGAAATTGTGCAGCTGAAAAGCTGGTTGGAGCGCATTCCTTACACTGCCCTTGTGGGGGACATAACGTGTGAAACCCCTTTTCACTTCCATGGTAAGGACCTGAGAGAAATCAAAAGGAGTAAGCTCTGCCCCATGCTGTCTGACTCGGAGGTGGAGGCCAGCTTGGGGATTCCTCAGTTGTCCTCTAGCAAGGAGAATGCATGGCCTACTAAACCTTCCTCCATGCTCTCCTCCTTCCATTTCACTGCTTCCTCTGTCGAATATAAAACCTCCATTAAGCAGCCCAAGCCCACCAAGCAGCCCAGGGCTCCCAAACCTCCCCCTACATCCCGAGGCCTCTACCCTGGGCCCAACCAGCCTCCTATAGCTGCTTACCAGACGAGGCCTCCTATCCCCATCATATGCCCTACTGGCTGCTCTTGCAGTTTGCACATCAATGATTTGGGCCTGACAGTCAACTGCAAGGAGAGAGGATTTCACAACATCTCTGAGCTTCTGCCCAGGCCCTTGAATGCCAAGAAATTATACCTGAGTGGCAATTTGATACAGAAAATCTATCGCTCAGATTTCTGGAATTTTTCTTCCTTGGATCTCCTGCACCTTGGGAATAACCGGATCTCCTACGTGCAGGATGGGGCCTTCATTAACCTGCCAAACCTGAAGAACCTTTACCTGAATGGCAATGACATCGAGAGGCTGACACCGGGCATGTTTCGGGGCTTGCAGAGCTTGGATTACCTTTACTTCGAGTACAACCTGATCAGGGAGATCCAGCCTGCTGCCTTCAGCCTCATGCCCAACCTGAAGCTGCTGTTCCTCAATGACAACCTTTTGAGAACCCTGCCCACTGATGCCTTTGAAGGCACCTCCCTGGCCAGGCTCAACCTGAGGAACAACCACTTCCTCTACCTGCCCGTAGCCGGGGTGTTGGAGCACCTCAATGCTATTGTGCAGATCGACCTGAAGCTCAACCCTTGGGATTGCACCTGTGATCTAGTGCCACTCAAGCAGTGGATCGAGACCATCAGCTCGGTCATCATGGTGGGAGACGTGCTGTGCGCCACTCCAGAGAACCTCACGCACAAGGACATCCGCTCAGTGGAGATGGAGGTGCTTTGCCCGGAGATGCTGAATGCTGGTGCTGCTTCACCAGTCCCACCAGGCTGGGGACACTCCAGCCCCACCAGCTCATCAGCTTATGAGCCCTCCCCAGCAGGAGGGGGGCCTGTGCCACTCTCTGTACTCATCCTCAGCCTGCTCATCCTCTTCTTCTCCGCTGTCTTCATCGCCGCAGGGCTTTTTGCTTTCGTGCTGCGCCGGCGACGCAAGAAACTACCCTTCCGGAGTAAACAACGCCAGGAGACGGTAGATCTGACTGGCATCCAGATGCAGTGCCACCACCTCTTCGAGGAGGGTGGTGGTGGTGGGGGCAGCACTTCCCCGGAAAAAGCACCCCCAGTGGGCCATGTGTATGATTACATCCCACATCCGGTGACCCAGATGTGCAACAACCCCATCTACAAGCCCCGCGAGGAGGAGGAGGCTGGGCAGCCTGGGGAGATGCTGCTGGGTGGGGGGGGTGGAGGCGGTGCAGGGGAGCAGTTTTCTGAGCCCACCAAGGAGAACAACAGCAACTACAGGACCTTGCTGGAGAAGGAGAAGGAGTGGAGCCTGGCCGTGTCCAGCTCACAGCTCAACACCATAGTTACTGTCAACCACCACCACCCAGCAGGGGGCGGCGGTGGGCTGGGTTTCGGGGGGGAGCTAGCGCTGGCGCCGCTGGGTTTCCACCATGAGAAGAATGGCGGCGTGGTGCTCTTCCCACCGGCCAGCACTGTGCTAGACAGAGAGAGGCCACCACCTCCTTCCTGCACGGTGGGCTTTGTGGACTGCCTCTATGGCACAGTGCCCAAGTTAAAGGAACTCCATGTCCACCCTCCTGGCATGCAATACCCGGACCTCCAGCAGGACGCCAGGCTGAAAGAAACCCTTCTGTTCTCTGCTGGAAAGGGCTTCACAGACCACCAAACCCAAAAAAGCGAATACCTCGAGTTAAGGGCCAAACTCCAAACCAAGCCGGATTACCTCGAAGTCCTGGAGAAGACCACCTATAGGTTCTGAAAAATGGCTAGCTTTTAACAGCCTCCCCAACCCCATTCTGATAGTGCCCCCTACCCCTTCCAGCCCCACTCCCCCAATACAACCGCATGATGATACTAGAGGATACAGCTGTGTGCTCTGTCTCTCTCTCCCCCACCGAGGTGTTTGTTTGGAGGAAGGGCCGTACTCAGATCATTAATCAATGAAGTGCCTTCGCAGACTTTTGCCAGCAGATGTTAATAAATCATTATTTTTTTATACTGAAAACTGAGACTTTGACTGTGCCATGTTATCTAAGGTATATTATGATTATTAATTATTATTATTATTATTATTATTATGGGGGGGGATCTTTGTATTGATCCTGATTAAGTAAATTCTTTGTGTCTTTTATTTTATTTTTCCATTTCAGGAAAAGGGTTTTTTTGTTTGTTTGTTTTCCTTTTCCCCCTCTCTCTTTGTTTTTGACAGGTAGGGTTGGAGGAAAAACAAAAGATGGTGGGTTTTTTGTTTTTGCTTTTTGGTTGTTTTCTTTCTCCTTGCCCGCCATGGCACAGATTCTGTACATTTATTTAAAAAAGAAAAGAAAAAGAAAACAATGCAGTTTGCTGCATGCCTGGGAACTGCAAGAGGGAAGGGAGGGGAGGGTCTCTTTCAAATGTTCTCACTCTTGTCTCTTTCACACACACGCACACACGTGCATGCACGCACACACATGTACACACATAAACATGCAGCATACATGACTCCCAATCACAGCCCCCAATCACCTCCCTAGCCAACCATTCCCAACTGCTTTCAGCCTCCACTGCAATGGTTTCCCCCTCCTCTAATAGGGTGGGGATTCCTTTGCTGCTCCGAAGCCATCTGAAGCAAAGAAGTCCTATGGATGTTAAAGTCATATGGCTCTCATGCACCCAGGGATGAGCCTTGGTTATTATTCCATTATCACCCCCATTATCACGACGCTAAGATATTTGAGAGGACATCCGTACTTTCTTATTAAAAAAATACAGCATCATACAAATAATAATTTTAAAAAGCTATTGGATACCTTTCACTAAGCTTTGTAGGAAGCACTTTTAATGTTATCTCTCTCTCTCTCACGCACACACACACACACACACACACACGCAAAGATACAAACAATGTGCATATATTTATTCTGTAATTTCAAGTGAATATAAATTGTAAAGGTAATGTTTAATCATTGTACAGTGATACGTCTGGTATAGCTTTCCTAATAAAAAGTTTTGAAAAAACATAGACATATATATATAGAGGATAAAAAGCTTAAACTTCAGCTATACCCTCTTCATACTGATGCTTCCTTCTCTCTCCCTCCCTTTTTTAAATCCTGAAAGCTATTTTATTAATAACTGTTTGATGCACTGTGATGTTGTTTTAAAAAAAAAACCCAACCTGTACAATTTCTCCTGCCAAGATACCACTGGAGACTTTTTAAAATCCGATTTACAATCTCTTTTTCTCCCCTTTTCCCACATGGAATTATAGCTATTTCAGAACGTAGGGACTTTTTGACTTAAAAAACCCCAAAAACCAATTAGCAGCTGAATAAACTCAATTCTGCTTTACTTATATGACTAGTGGAATTGATATTCTGCTGGGATCTAAAGAAGGCATCGGTATGAAAACTACTTCCAATCCAGTTGGTTAAAATATAGAGCACTGCATTTGAAGGTGTGAAAATAGGTTGGGGGTGGGGAAGGGTATATGGAAATTTGCATTCTTTAGTCAATGGCTCTGGAATACTCTCCTTCCCTAACCTCTCACATGCATACTTTGGGAAAATACTAACCTGCTGAGGAGAGTCTAAGCTGAAATTTGCTAGGGATCTCCCATCTTTCCCCCTGCTTCAATCCGAATTGGGGTTGAGAGACTGAAACTATGTTGCAAAATCAGTTTGCTAGCTCCCACAATTTACACCCCGCTTAAATCTGAGCAAAACAAAAGAAAATAGCATTTCCCCTCCCTCCCCCCTTCCTTTTAAGGTTCTGGTTGGTATCTTGTTCCTGGTAGAAACTGACTGGGTTGACATGAATCTAAAGTCGGGGGAAAGCTTTGTTGGGGTTATTCCCCAGAGAGGCCAGTAGATGGCGCCGGAGCTCCAGCAATTGCAGCAGCTGTAGCAGAGAGGCTGCTTGCTGGAAATTGTGTAGCCCATTCCGGTGCTTTCCGCTTGGACTCCTGAATCTGCCCTTAATAGAAATCATCCCATTGAATGTAATTCACCAGACGTCACTAATGCCTTACATCAAGACAGAGATCAAATTAAAAAGGGAATGTGAATAGCAGCTCCTCTGGTGTCCGGTTTTGCCGATGAGGCCCTACTACCCCTAAAGATCTCCAATGATGAATTTTACCGAGAAGGGTGAAAATCCTCAAGATTCTTTATTTGTTTGTGTTACTAAAAATAATAGCAACGGGAATGGCAATTTTACCCAGGGGAATTGCAACATGTTTCCACTGCATAATAAAGAAGAAAGAAAGAAAAACTCTCTAAGGCTCTTGTCCCATGGGACATTTGTTATGGTCATTGTTAAGAGACTATGGGTCCATTAAGAGCAAAGCCTGGCTTTCCATGCCACACGCATGTCAGCCATATCCAAATTGCATTCTGTATTTTCTATCCCAGTCTCTGCCAAAGGGGTTAAAATACCTCTCCCTGGGTATTTTCAGGCGTGATGCTACCACGTTTAGCCACACTTAACCCCACCCCGGGGTCATAGCTACTGTCACTTCTGTTCGGTGGCCGCCAGATGTTCACCATGCTTTGCCCCAAACCATGGTAGCAGTTACCACTGGTTGTGATCTTGGAAAATCACGGAGAACAGCTGGTGGTAAGCACTACCACGGTTCAGGGCAAAGTGTGACAAGATGCACTTGGTATCGGCTTACCCTGGGGCCGGGTGGCGACTGTTACCCCGGACTGGGTCTAAGCGTGGTAGCGTCACTTCTGAAAATATTCCCTGTTTTCTCCCCCAAAGTCCGGCTTTAACACAGGGGTTCCCAAAGAAGAGGTCACACCCTCTGGGATGGCTGACAGTTGATACAACTTTGTATCTCTTTGGCAGGGTTGCCATACCGGCATGTATGGCAACCCTAATTGGTACCGTTTGGGGGTCTCAAGATTGTATGGGATAATCATATAGAGTCACAAGGGCAGAATGTTTCGGAACCGCTGATTTAATGCTTTCAAATATTGGCAGGAAAGCACAGGTTAGGCTCTCTCTAGCTCTTAACTTGCCTACACTAAATGCTTTTCATGGAACTACGGACCAAGGACCTGAATTCACTGTGTTTTCTCCATTGCTGCCATTGGGGAAAGTCCAGTGAACCAGGTTCCTGGATTAACTTGCTCCATAGCTAGCCTTTGGTGTAGGCATCCTGCTCCATAGCAAATTCTTACTGCATTTTGAGTGGGTGGGTGGATGAGACCTGGGGTTCAGTAGCAGCAGTCTGTATACCTTTGCGAGCGGAGACTTCTCAAAAACTCTGTAAATCACCTTCATATTATTTGTTATATTATGCCAGCCAAGTCACCAGATCCCTCTCTAGTATATTTATGCTGTTTTATTATTATTGCATTCAGCACTGTTTTTTTTTTTTTTTTTATAAATGGATAGTAGAAAAGCATGCATTTATTTTATTTAAAAAAAATAAACCTCAAAGTTCAAAGCCAGGTACTTCTGATGATAATCACTCTAATTTCATTGATAACGCTGCATGCATGCATAACATGGAGTATTCTATGAATCAGGTTAAAGTACAATCCCTAGTGTGAGTGATGCTGTTTTCATTTGGAAAAAGAAAAACAACTGAGTGTTCATTAACCATAACAATATAATATAAGCCTATCATTATAAATAATGTTTATATTTTATTTAAACTACAGAAGGCAAGGGCATCTTGACTTAAATATAGGTAGCAATTTCACTCAAGAATGGGTGAGAAAATCTATTCAGTGGAAATAAATTTATTCTATAAGAATGGAATTTTGTATTAAAAGAAATAATTTTTGGCTTAAATTGAGTTATTTTTTTCCTCTTGTGTAGGAAACTTATTTTCTCTTGTGCATTAGAAATTCATTGAAATCAGCTGTAGCTGATTCCAAATGGAAGTGTTCAGAATATTTACCTGTGATACCTGATGTGTAATATGACTCTTCTTCATTCATTATTTTATTGTGATATGCTGTGGATGGATAGAAAACATTGTTGTCAACTTCACAAAAACAAAAGGGAGTCTTTGATACTTGTGGCTGTTGTTCATTCGCCAATGTGAGTGACACCAAAATTAAGAGGGATTGCTATCATTGTTAGCAGTATTATTAGAAGCACTAATCATATTTGGAAACAATGGAATAAAGTCAAATGCTATACATTCATATATGGGATGTTTTATGGGATAACATTTTAAATAATAAAAAATATACTTTTATAGTAGATTTCGGTATTTGTTCTGGCCAGCAGTTGACATCAATTTTCAAGTTAATGAGTTAATATTTGCAGCATTGGGTCATTTCAGACGTTACGAAATTGCTGCTCACTGCAGTGAATCACAGTGGATTCTGTGTGGTGGCAGCAATTGTGGTAACGTCTGTTTGATCTCCTCCAGATGTTCACCACAGTAAATTTCTGGTGGGGATCAAAGCTAACCACAGTTCTGGACCTCCGGCCAGCCTGAGGTCCAGAACCATGGTTTAGATTGGCCACGATCCATGATGGGCCAAAAATAACGTCTGTTACCTTGGCCCATCACAGATCGTGGCCCCGACCACGGTACGGGATCGGGCGCAGCGACTTCATTGGCCGCTGCGCCTGCCCATCTCTCCGAGGGTGGGTGGCCGGGGGAGGCGGAGCTGTGCGGCCGCACGTCACACCGCACAGCCCCACCCCTGCGGAGATTCCCCAGCGTGATGGAGCCGGCACGTCTAAAGCACGGCCGGCTTCATCACAGACCAGGATCTGAAAGAGATCCCGGTCCAGGATTCAGCGTGGCAGGCTAAATGGCCTGTCACGTCTGAAATTACTCTAAGGCTCAGGACCTTGTGGTAGAACATGCATCATAGGTTTAGCTGTAGGTCGCTAATCTATGTGTTGGAATTGTTCCTACAGGTATGGGGGGGGGGGAGGCCAGTTAAATCACTAACATTGATCATAGCCAATGTCAATCTTAAGGCAGAAAGGAAAGAACATATGACAACTGTGCTCTTCCTCATTCCATAAACCTTTCATGGATATTAAACCTATGTTTTTTGGCTGATACGTCATAAGGGAAGATTCTGCATCAATCCTGTGTTTAATTAATTGTCCGGGGCTGTGGAAATTGCTTAATAGGTTTCTTCCACTGTACCAACTGATCAAAAGGTGTTTATTTCCAATTGCATGAATGCTAATTCTCTTGATGCTAAACCTGAGTCCAGTGGTGTTCCTTCTTTAAAAGTCTGTGATTGCCAGCCAAATAAATGTGTGTTAAGGTTAGGTGAATACTACGAAGAGGTCATTTATGAAGGACTGCAATGAAGTTGGGAGCCAGAGCACAACTGTTTCAATTCAAGAATGCTTGTGAATATATTGCAGTGAAAGAGCCTGGTGTATATGGGGGCAATGGATTGCTGTTGATTTACTCTTGAGTTCGAAATTTACAGTCACTGTCAACTCACCATTCTTGAGCTCAGATTTTCAACTCGGTGGAATAGAAAATGAACTACAAAAATTATTCTTTTAAGGTGGTGTTTTTTGAGCTCTGTTATGTGAGTGAGAACTTCCTTAGGCAAATAGCTGAATTGATTCAAATGGGCTCATTCACGTGAATAAGGAGTGTGGAATTTGGACCAGGGTGTGCAGGTTTGCTGTCAATTTACACTTGCTAGATACAGAGTGAGGCTCATCATGATCATAGTTAACCAACATTTCTTCACCTTAACAAGTGGGTCATGTAACAGAATTGTACTACTTCCGAGAGTAATTTGCCTTTAATGGAATGGATTTGCTTGTGATTCTGGAACAGTTAGAGTTCCGCCAACAGTCACATTTTCATTTTGTGACTGGAGAAAAAAATAAAAAGGATATTGTGATTAATCTAGAATTGGATCCTGGGCAACTCTTCTCTCTTGCCATGAGATTTTTTTATTTGTACAAAAATGACTTCCCCCCCCCCCCATTAAAATGTTATTTATTCTAGTGTGAATTTAAATAAGATGTACATTTCCCATTCTATTCACTGTGTAGCTATTTGTTGCAAAATGACACTATTTAAACCCTCTGTTTTATGGTAAAGGTGAGGCAAGAATGAAAATCTTTCCATTTGTCCTGAAAATAGGATTAATCAAATGTTGGGTTTTTCTTCCATGCAGCTTTTCTATTCAGTCCTGGCGTATGCAGTTAGAGCAGGGATTCCCAGGCTGTGGGCTGAGTCCCCAAGTGGGGCCATGTCCATCTGTGCAAGGAGTCACAATCCCCACTGATATTTGATACACTTTCAATGGCTTTGTTGCTGGCTGGGCTTATATTTAAATTCACTGAGCCTGATCCCAAACCCTGCGGATCGCGTGCAGAGTCACGCGCAAGCTGCACAGATCCCCATTGTGGGCCGATTGTGCCGTGCAGAAATTGAGTGCATGCGTGTGCCCATGATCCACGGGGTTTGGGATCAGGCTCAATGACCAAAAAATTGGGAGCCACTGAATTAGAGCCTGATCCAAGGTCCACTGAAATGAATGGGAAAATTTCCACTGACTGAGGTGCACTTTGGATAGGCCTTCATACTTGACACCCATAATGGGCCTTAGGGTGTTTTCAGTCTTGACGTTGGGCATGGACTAATCCGCTGTAGCACAGATTAATACATGGCCAACATTACATTTAAAAGGGATGCCACGTATTGGCCTGGGCTGTAACTCAGGCCATGGCAGCACGTCGGGATGTTCCTCAGGACCGTCTGCAAGCAGCGTGGGAGCAGGACCGTGCAGACACATGCCCGTGCATTGCCACGCCCTGTCCCCGTCCACTCTCTTACCTGGGTTACCGTCACTCTTGTTTGGTGGCCCAGGTGAATCCTGCCCAGAGTGAGGACTTCACTCCGGGGTGGGCGGGATCAAAACATGATGGCACTAAGCGCCGTCCTGTCTGAAAACACCCTTAGTCAGCTCAAACTGAGGTTGGTGACAAAACCCTCTTCTCAGAGCAGGATTAGGGTCAGTGTGCTTTAGCAAAGCCAGTTGGAATTTCATTTGCACGAAAAGCAAGGAACGCTTCTCTCATGTTTGCGCCCTAGTAACAAAACCTGTGAATTAAAACCCGTTTGGCTATTTCACTAGAAATCTCTCTCGCTCTCTGTGGAAGTTCTTATTTTGGAATCATAACTGCTAAAGTTGACTTTGTGGAGCTGCTTACCGAGCGCTATAAGAGTAATTATACAAGCTATGTATGAGCAGTTACATGTTTGGGGGACAAAAGCAAAACCCCCCGACCGGTGGGTCATAATTTAGTAGGCAGTGTCTTCAAATACATCAGGGCTAACATAATCGGGGTTTAATTATATGAATGCCCCACCCCCGTTTCACCTTCTTATTAGGGGCTTCCCTGAAGTCAATTGGTGTTTTGTGTGCTGAAGAAATACAGGCACAGTGAATGTTATTTGAACATAAATAATTTAAAATGAAACAAATTTGCCATGTAAGTAATTGTGCTAGAACTGAGATGGTTTATCGGGTAGGCTGTGCAAGTGTATTTAGATTGTGCTAAGTGTGTTACGTGGTCTATTATTACAGGCTGTTGTGAATTTGGGATAATTGGGTTTAGACAGTCAGGGTTTGCCTGTATTTTGTGCCTATTTAAAGTCAGACTCTTTGTCGGGATAAAATTATTTGCGGTGTTCTATGTAACTGCTGACCATGCAACTTTTTTTAAAAGTTTTTTTTTTCTCTCTTTAGATTGTATTCCCCTCCCGCCCCCTGTTCTCTGGAGTCCTTATGGCCAGATTTTCAAACCAGTTCAATTAAGGTCTCAAGACAAGTGGCGCTCAGCATTTCAGGTTTAAGGTCAGAAATTCATCAGAAAGTCAGGTTTCTGACTTTAAGGTCAGAAATTCATCAGAGCTCATCATGTGGTTTGCCATAAGTTTGTGACATTTTTAGGGAGGGTGTTGGCCGCATTCTGCACAAAGGGTAAAAACAAAAGTGACAGCGGAGCGGTGACAAACATGCGCAGGTTGCGTCGCCACCTCACTCCTCACACGTCAGGGGTCAGATCTGGGCAGTGACCACACGTGACCCCAGCCAGGGAGGGAGCCATCCCAGTCTCACCACCACACTGCGCCCAGCACCCTGTCCCCCCATAATGGTCAGCCATGGTGGCCAATGATGAACCACCATGGCAGCCAGCCATAGAAGGATGGATCCCAGCAAGTCAGAACATATGTTTTAACCCTTGGTGGCTGCTTTGCCATGGACTGACCCTAGTGGGGAAGGGTGGTAGCCTGGGCTGTGACTTCGGCACTTTGCCAAGTGACAGCGTGGGCTAGCTGTCAACATGCCTGAGGTTAGTCCAGGGCAAATATCCGGGGGCCACGGACCAGAGCAGGACAAAGCTGCCCAGAGAGGGTTACTGTCATGTTTGATTTGACCCAAAGAAGCCTGTCCCTGTCATACAGCCCTGCCCGACCCAGAAACTCTCAATAACACAGAAATCATTTGAAATCTAAACTCTGAGATATTTGAAACTATAAAAATATATGTTTGTGGAAGGGTTTATTATTCCAAAGTTGGCATATTCCCTGACTATTCTGTTTGAAGGTCCTCAGGTCTGCCCTGAGGACATGTCTGCCCCCCCCCCCCCCCCCACTTCCAGATGCCCAAGTAAAACAGCTTTCCCTCACCCCAATCCCTTTTGGGTGTTTTCAGATAAATGCATTACCCACCCAGTATTCACTGGTTAACCATTGATACCGGTGGATTTTCACACGAGGAGAGTGAGTACTGGGTGAGGAGGCGCTTGTCTGAAAACACCTTGGGTCCTGCAGGTTAAATGAATCAAGCTAATAGTGACTCAGTTCAGTTACTCCATTCACTATTTCCCCTCATGCCCTCTTTTACCCGTTGACCCCCCTTCCCCACCCCCCATGAAGCCGAAAGTTGTGGAAGTTCTTTGACACTCAAAATTTGGGTGGGGATATGGATGTTCATTGCCTACTTGGTCTTAAAGAGTGAAAATGCTTTAACTTTTCTTATGCATGTTGCAAGGCTGCATAAGGTGCCAATACAGCCCTGTAACATGCATAAGAAATGTTAAAGCTGTGTTATGTGTCTGCTTTCACCCAAAGTTGGAAAGGCTGCAACTTCTGTATCATCACCCCCCCCCCCAGTTAACACCTATGATCATGTGTAACCAAGCCATGTGAGTGCACCTGGGACCTCGCATCTTTGTGAATGTTACACTCCTTGTCTCTCCCTCTATTCCCCTTCCTTCCTCTCCCCCCCCCCCCCCCCCCTGTCTCTAAGCCCTAGGGAAGGGACCGTGTCTATTCAATTAATTTGTAAAGCACCAGGTACATTGCTGGCACTATAGAAATGCTTGATGATAATAATAATAATATAATGTGTGCTGAACTCTTTTGAAAAGCCAGGGCTTGTTCTAGTACCTGAGAGCTTAGCTCTTTTGCAAATCTAGTCCCAGTTGTCTGAGCAACTTTGGCCTTGAGCTCTTTTAAAAATCTGGTCCCAGCTTTCCATCATGTTGGCAGTGCTAAAAATCTGCAGCTGAAAAAGTCCTGCAATCTCTGGGTGCAATCCACACTCCGCTGAAATCAAGGGAAGTTTTGCCATTGACTTCAGTGGAGTCGGGATTGCACCATTTCCGATTTAGAGACAGAGTTTTTTTTTTAAATGAGCAAAGCTTGTGAGGAGGTCCGTGGCCTCTGAGTGGCACTGCTGTGGAGCACTCAGCTGGAGGGATTCTAACAGGCAGCTCCTAGTGTGGCTATCGTGACAGCTGCCACGCACTCCTCCTGCCACAGACCATGACGGAGGAGGAAGCACGCTGGGCTGGCCTTTGCAATTAACATGTCCCAGACACGAGCTCTGGGGAACCTGGGCTTCTCAGTGCTTGTGTCCAGTTCCTGTGACCTGCAAAAGCCATCTCCCCTGCCCACAGTGCCTATGAGTGGTGGACCAGTCTGCTGGTGTGGTTGGCTGCCTCCATTCATACGGGCAGGGACTCCATGGCTGCCCGTCGCCATGGATCTATTTGGCTTGCCCCTCACAGAGCCCTTTGGATTTCCTGGCAGTGTTCCGCACAGGGGTGGCCATGAGTGCGTGCTCCATGGTTCATGGGAGTGCGTATCCCCTCCGTCACTCCACCTTCATATGGGCATTCACATGCGTGGCTCCTGGGTGACCATGCAGAGTAGCATCTCATTTAAAAACACGAGTTACATTCGATCTTCATTTTATGATGTTTCTCTGCAGTGTTTCATGTTGACTTCTGCAAGTGGGCACTATAGACAGATAAATCTGGCATGTAGAGGTGGGCTAGCAAGTGATACCTAGCGTCGCAATATCCCCCAAAGGCTAACGATGTGATGCACTCTAAAATCAAGCTTCACTAATAAACTTTTATTCAGATCTTTTTATTATATTAAAACCATCTCATTTTGAACACTGACGGATCACGATCTTGCAGTAACTGAGGTCAATGGGAGTTGTCATTGACTTTTTGGAGGAGCTGGAAGAAGTTCTGACCAGCTGAGATGGTGTTATGGATAATGGCCTGCATGTTGTCAGTCTGAAAAACAAAACTGCTTTGGTGTTGTAGGATTGTGAGAAAATATGTGAAAACATGGAGCTTTTGTTGTTGTTGTTGTTAGTGTTGTTTTAAAGCTCTGTTCTGTAGAGCAGTCAGAGATGGAGACAAAGGCCACATTCACACTTGATGCGATGTGGCGGCAGTGAGACCCGTGAGGGAGGATGTGGCAGCAGGGAGGAGCCTGATTCCAGAAGTAGCTCCCGTGCCTCGCGCATGTCAGGGCACAAAATCCTGCCCTGACATGCGCGAGGGAAGCCACGGCAGAACCCTAGTCTCATCAGCTCTACTTCTGCCATCAGGCTCCTCCCTGCTGCCACGTCTTTGCTCTGCCGCCCCCACCGCCGCAGGTGGAACCGTGGTCATTGTAGTTCAGATGATATAATTTATTTGACCACTTAGAGCAGTCAGGAAGATTTTCATCTGACTTCTGTTTTGCTTGTACCCACAATATTTCCATTCACCTGCCTGCATGCACAGAAAGGCATCTGCACACATACCTTTGCAGATATGGTATGTTGACTGCCATGCTCTGCTCCTGTTCAGGCTCCACTTCTGGTTTGCAAGTAGAATGCACGGGGTAGCAGACGCAGTATTATGCTGCTAACATGGTGTAACATCTTGTATGCTGCAAACACATCTGCAGTGCAGCCACCAGTAAGTTAGGGCCTTAGGAGCAATCAAAGTGAACATGATGGATGTGTAAAGGGGGGCGCATCAGGTGCAAAGCAGAGAGGCTTTGTTTGCAGGAGACTAAAATTAGTTGTAGGCCTGACACATGAGCCTCTTCTCCCTATGGAAAGAGATGTTCTGGGACTATGGAGGAGGAATGTGTTATAAAAATGAGCATTCCAAGCAAGTGCTAAATATGCAAACGATTGTATCTGTAACTACATAGCTGTTACAAAGAACTAGCACTCGAATGCATTGTTGTAGAGATGGCATTTCCCAATACTCTGCTAAGTTTGGGGGTGGGAGGGAGGGTGGTTTATTAAAAATAAAGGAACCCATTGCAGAGGTTTAAATAGGGAATTAAATGTCCCCAAAGTTTGAGAGGTTTCAGCATTGGGATTTTTATTTCAACTCATCCCCAGTACAAACTATAGACATAGACACTGGTCGCAATCACAAGCCCGCACAGAGCCGTGCACATGCAGCCACACACAAACTGCACACAAACTATGCGGATCCACGTTGCGGGCACATTGTGCCCTGCGGAAAGTGCATGCGTGCACACGCACACACGCAATACACAGGGCATAGGATTGCGACCACTGTTCTGACATATGAGCATTTTGAACTCTCGCTTAGTAAATGTGAACTGCAATTGTAAACACACTGGCTGTTTTCACAAGGACATGATGGCACTCACTCCTGGACCTGCTCTGGGGGTGCACCCCTGCATCCGCCCATTTGCTGCACCGCCTGGGTCCATTTTAAGTGGACCCGGCAGCTGCCATGGCCCATAGTCTACCTACACAGTGTCCCGCTTTCCCACACCGTAGAGTTGCAGGCAGATCACCCAATGCTCTGGGCTGCTGCCCGCAACTCCATGGTTTTACCTGGGGCAACCCCAGGTCAAAAGCAGAGCTGCAGTGGCCTTCTGCTCAACAAACAGAGAGCAGCCCTGCCTTGGGCTACCTGCTCCATTGACGGTTCTGGTTTTTCTGGAGCAACACCAGCAAGGCTGCCCCTCCAGAGCAGGGACAGCCTGCCCCGCCTACACTTCTGGCGGGCCACCTTTAAACTGACAGTCCTCGTGGGGGTGGGGTGGGGCAGAGGCATGGGTGCTGTCCATGTGAAACAAAACACCCACTGAAGTCAGTGGCAAAAGTGACATAGATTTTAATGGATGAGGACTGCACCCATAATTTGATCATAGAAATTGTCTATAGAGCAGGACGCTAACTGAAGCCATACATCTGTTTCTCTTGTGATGATTCAGAGAGACTTATATAACTAAAGCTGGCTGAAAGTTTTCAAATTCTAGTTTCACAAAATCAACACACAATCAACATATTATTTGGTTTGGTTTAAAAAAACAAACACCAAAAACCACTATCTCCTTTCAACCAGAATGTTTTCTGCTTTTATTAATATTTTTAATTTTCTGTGAAAGCATTCAGGTGTCAAAATGGAAAGCAGCTTTTTCTAAGTGAAGTGGGCCAAAAATGGGAAGGGAAATCATTTTTAGGAAACCAAAATGTACTGAAAACCTTAACTTTCCAGGTTTTGATAACTGATTTCTTTCTTACAGAACCAGATTATCATTTTTTTGCAAATGGAAAACATCCCAAAAAATATTTTTCCAATAATAAAAGAAATGTAGCTCACATTTTTTGTGATTTCCACCCAGTTAATTTATACTACTACTAGACAGCTCGTATTTTTCCCATGAGAAAAAAAAAAAATTAGCCAAATACTGCCAAAGCCAGTACACATCTACTGTGAAGTCTCCGCAGCACCGGTAGCAGGGCAGGAAGCCACAGGAAGTGGGTTTACTGTTTTGATGAACTATAGGGAATGAGGGAAGTCAAGAACAGGGCTGGATTAAAAGATGTGGGTCCTCCAGGCTAAACCATGCTTTGGTGTTCCTAAAGAACTACTGCCCATTTGGGACTGCTAAAAAAAAAAAAATTCTTTCCTTAACTTTAATAAGAGTTTGGGACATGAAAATTACCCAGTGTTATTATCTTAATTTATTATTTAGATTGTGCTAGTGCCCAAAAATGTACTGGGCTTTTTCAAATATAGACAAGGATGCCCCAAAGTATATAATATTTGGGTTTAAGCCCAATTCACTGTGGCGTGTGCCAGTGGAGCACTCCAAGCAATACAGCCTTAGGCCCTTTTCACACAGACACTTGAACACTGATGAAATGGGTGTTACATTTTATTATACATGTTTTAGGGCTGTAGGTGTGCTCTATGGGTGCCCTGCCACGTGTATAATAAAATGTAACACCCATTTTATCAGTGTTAGTGTATGTCTGAAAAAGACGTTAGTAACACTACAGTAAGACAATAGGACCAGATCCTTTAGCTGGCATAAGCCAGCGTAGCACCCCTGATTTAAATGGATTGGTGCCCACTGACAATGGCCAAGGTTTATGTCAATTCTCATTCATTCTCATTGCATGACTAATATGCCTTACAGCATGATGTGCTTAAAAAGAATCCCCAAATTGTAAAAGGATACAATAGACCTTTTCCACTTGGTTTTAGGGAAAACTGGACCAGGATGAGAGGTTTGCAGGAAGGTAAAAGAGTTCCATAGCTGTGTTGTAAATATTCAGATAGAGCCAGTCACTAAGAATTCTCCGGGGGGGGGGGGGAAGGGGGCATAAATTTTAAGAGCCTAAAACCGCTTCGAGTGTATCGTGCCAATGAGATTTTTAAAGAAATGGTACTGCAGAACTGAACTGGCTGGAAGAGCTAAGTGGAATAATGTTTTTGGAGTCTGCTGCAGTTCAAAGGCAAGGCATCAGACGTATATTCTCGGCAAGCAGCAACCTAAGTTGCCTGCTTTAAATGATTTTTGATCACTAAACTGCCACATGCTTTATGTTGAATTAGAAGTAGGTCACAGGAACATGGATTTGTTGTTGTGAGTGCAGCGCCCATATCCTGAGAGTCTATGTCACAATCTGACCACATGCTGTGGTACACGAAGGACTCTGTGTGGGCAGGTACCACACAAAAACTTTGCAGCCTTTAAATAGGACACAGCTACATTTCATGGTTACAAGAGCTCTATCATTCTGCCAATCTAACATCATTTGCAAACTGTAATGTTATGGGCGGAGGGGGTGAATTCCCCTCCTCCCTCCATTCCTTTCCTTGTTTCACGAAAGAATACAAACAAACAGAGGGTGTTTTCAGATGTGACAGGGCCGGTTGGCCCCGTCACAAAATCAATGTATTCATCCCCCGTTGGGACGACCCAGTCATGCCCTAACAGACATGCCGGGGGATCCCGGCGGGGAATCGGGGAGGGGGCGGGGCCGCACGGTGCAACGTGTGGCCGCACGGCCCCGCCCCCTCCACGCTCCCCGCCGCTTGCCCTCTGGGGAGACGGGCAGCCGCCGCGACCAATGCGGCCACAGCGCTCACTCAATTTGGCCACGGGCCGGAATCCCTGTGGGGATTCCAGGCTGTGGCTGCCGTCCAGAAGTGATGACAGGGTTCACCCCGGCAGGGAATCACCTTCGCCATGTGGCGGCCTCCGGCCCCACCGCTTCGGCCGCTCACGTGGCGAATGTGATTCCCCGCCGTGGTAACATCTGGGGGGGAACATCCGTTCCCCCCAACAGACGTGCCGTGATCACAGCCACCGCAGGGAATTGACTGTGGTTGACTGTGATCTCGTAACGTCTGAAAACACCCAGTATTGATCAGAGACAGAAACAATTACATGGGATTAAAATATGGGATATCGAATGTAATCTTTCCTTGAAGCTGCTTGATTGTGCCTTACCTTATTAGCTCATCTGAGGGGAAATAATCATCTTATGGGAAAGCACGTCACATGATCTCTCTTTGCATAAATATACGGGTAAAACTTTGGGTGATATTTAGCAGCCTCGCTCAAGGAAAAATAGGTCATTTCCAAATAAATGTCATTTTTCTATGCAGTAAATGTGCTGAATGCACATGCCATATTGGAGGCAAGGTGCTGTGTTGGTGCTTTTTTTAAAGTGTGAGCTACTGTAAAAGCAGGCAGAAGACTCCTAGAATTTCTTATTAACTCCTAGATGTGGTATAGCACACTTGACTGTGGGGTGCAGTAGGCAAGCCAAGGTTGTTTTCCAGTGGATCAGTTTCTCTGTGGGAAGCATCATATTTATAGAATAAGGTATACTGAAGGTCAGGCAACTGCTGGTCTGCTGGGATTCTAGAGGATTTAGGGTGTTTTTAGACTAGACGGATGGGTGGGGGGGGGTCCATGATTGGTGCTGGAAGTGGGTGCATGGGTGCCATGCGCGTGGGAGCGATTCATACGAGCGGCCCCATGAACAGTTGCCCTGCCCAAGGGGCACTGTGGCTTTTTTGCCAAAAACCCCATGGGGGGGGACAGAGATGTGGTGGGAATGGGGGGAAGTGGGAGTGCACACTGCCCCCCCCCCCAACATTCAGACAAGATGCGCCCAACGTAGGGATGGGCAGTCCTTGCATGGGGCCGTCTCGTTTTAAAACACCCTTAGTTGAGAATTTCCACTCAAACCTTTTCCTTTATGGAAAGTGCAGTTTTGCTAGAAACAAAATTTGACCCTGGAGAAGTAAGATTTTGATAACATTTTCTACTTGGGAAAAATTGAGGGACTGGCCGTAAGCTTGCTTGCGTGCAGGTCATGAAGTGGTGCACACCTCATACACATGTTGCAACTGCCCTGCATGCATTCTGCATCTTTTCCCCAAAGGTTGCATATGGTTTGTGTGCATGGGTTGTGTACCATTTTTATGCCATGTGCAGGGTTTCAGGTCAATTAGGAACAAAATTCAGAACGACAGTATTTTAATTTTGGGTTCTCAATCCCAAAGTTTAAAGCAGTTGTGTTACGGGGCTACTCACAGCACACCATAGGGACTGTGGTCCTAGCCCTACTCTGTCCCTGTGGGACTTGCTTCCAGGGTGTTTACAATTCTGAGAGTGGTCTCAGCAGCCAGGAGGGATTATAACTTCAGTATTTCTGCAGCATGACATGAGACTGGCCCCTTCTGTGGTGGCCCTCTGGCCCTGGGGACTAATACTGAGGTACCTCCACAGCTGAGACTACTGACTAACCAGGTGGTTACATTCATAGGAACAGGCTAATCCCCTCTAGGGTAATTACTTCCATGATAATAATCCATGTTGACAGTGTTCACACTTGACAAAGTACTTACTTAGAGGGAGGCTTCCCATGGAGTTAATAGCTGTACCAACAATTATTAATTATTATTAATTATTATTATTATTATTATTATTAACAAGCATTTACATAGTGCCAGCAATGTACTTGGCGCTTTACAAAGTAATGGAATAGTCACAGTCCCTGCCCTAGGACTTACCATCAGAGAGAGGGGGGGGAGGATGAAAGAAGGGGAACAGAGTGAAAGACAAGGGGTGTAACATTCACAAAGATGCGAGGTCCTAGGTGCACGCGCTTGGCTTGGTTACATTATATCAAGAATGATGGTGAGCTGGTCCCCGTGATGAAAATATGAGTACACAGACCTCAGGTAACAGATTGTACTGATGGAAGGTATCAGCAGGAGTTAGGCGAGGAGAGCGAGGAGTCGGGGTGGGCAGAGCGGAATATGTGGGTCTTGAGGAGGGATGTGAAGGTACAAAGGGAGGGGGCGAGGCGGATGTGGGCAGGGAGGGAACATTAGTTCAGCATTAGGTGCAAGTGCCTTCAAGCACTTTAATTAATGCTCTTCCCTTGTTCACATGACCACTTACCCCTGGGGGCTAGCCACTTTGAAGTGTGCACACCTCTTCAGCCTGCAGTACATACACCTCTAAAGATACAACTCCTACCTTGCTTTAAATGCTGTTCATGTGCACAAAGGTAGAGCTAATGGGTACACCCATATGATGCACTTACCATGCCGTGAGTAGGCTTACCAGGTGCTACAGTGCATCATGTGTCTGTCAGTGGGGGAGGGGGGAAGGGCCAAGGGAACGAGGTACGCATGACCTTCCACGCACACTACTCACACACAGGGAGCTCTGTTGATGGGAATAGGGGAAAACGAGGCCCGTCAGGCTAGTGTGTGGGCCCTTCCACGTGCTACTCCACCAGGAAGTCAGGCCCCTATCATCATAGGGCACAGAACTATTAGGGAAGGGGAAGGGGTTCCACACACTCCAGCAGTTGCACTGAGGAGGAACGGAAGGTCTTGTGGAGGGAGGTGCACAGGAATCCAGGGGAACGGGGCCCAGGGTCAAGGTAGAGACAAGGGGGGCTGTCACACCAGGGGGGGCAGGGAGTGAACCCCAGGAATGGGGAGAGGGGAAACTCAGGCACCCGCAGGCCCACTCTATACACACTATCACACTATGGAAGAAGGCGAAGGGTTAACAAACGTACAATAGGGAGTGGAGGGAGGTCATTCAAAATCACACGCACAAAGTAACAGGAAGGGGGGAAAGAGAGTATCTGGAAGCGGGTCAGGGCAGGGGTGGCAAGACACAGTCAATAAGTACAACCAAAAGTCACTTAGCTTTCAGGCAAGGGGCCAGTCTCTCCAGGCATTCGAGCTCTGTTCACTGGCACCGCTCATCGTGCAGCGCCAGCAAATAAAGTGCAGGCCCCGCCCCTTGGAACTCCTATCGGGTGTTGCCAGGGCAGCTGGAAGTGGCAGCAGCTCCAGGGCCTGTGTCACATTGTCTGTCCCGGCGCTGGGGTGGGACNCAAGGGGGGCTGTCACACCAGGGGGGTGGGTCAGGGAGCAAACCCCAGGAATGGGGAGGGGGGAAACTCAGGCACCCGCAGGCCCACTCTGTACACATTATCACACTCTGGAAGGAGGCAAAGGGTTAACAAACGTACAATAGGGAATGGAGGGAGGTCATTCAAAATCACACGCACAACGTAACAGGAAGGAGGGAAAGGAGAGGGTCCGGAGGCGGGTCAGGGCAGGGGCGGCAAGACACAGTCAATAAGCACAACCAAACATCACTTAGCTTTCAAGCAAAGGGACAGTCACTCCAGGCATTCGAGCTCTGTTCACTGGCGACGCTCGTCCTACAGCACCAGCAAATAAAGTGCAGACCCCGCCCCATTCACATGCCTTGAGGGGAGCGGAGCGGTGCAAAGGGGGGCGGGGCCCTCTGACATGGGAGAGCCCTGGTTGATCAGCGCCCTTGGAGCTCCTATTGGGTGTTGCCGGGGCCGCTGGAAGCGACGGCGGCGGCCCCAGGGCCTGTGCCGCGTTGTCTATCCCGGCGCAGGGGGTGGGATTTCCCGTCCGCGGGTCCAGCCACCGGGAGGGGGGGTGGCGGCGGCGGCTGACAGTGTCCTGCAGTCACCAGATGTTCAGTCCACCGTGGGGTGAGCAGCTGACTGCTATGTGCTGTGTCATCAGAAAAAGGCCAGGGATGCAGCATGTAGCAGCCTTACCCAAAGTGGGATAAGGCTGCCCAGGGCATGGTAGTAGGGCTGAAACAAGAATAAAAAATTATTCAGTTGAAAACCGCACAAGGTTCGAAAATCCAGGTTGAGAACTCGCAGAAATCTCAACCCTTGATTTAGATCTCTTTGAGATTTCTCACTACCCTCCCACCGCAAGTGCCGGGCTGGTCTTCCAGCCTGGAGAAATTAAAGGGGGAAGGCAGGAAGAGAGATTACTGTTGATTAAAGGAGGAAGCCATGCTGTTCCCTTCCCAGTTCTCTTACCTTGACCTGGGCTGGCAGCTCAGGGGACAGAGCCTGGGGCTATGAGTCATCTCTGTGGGAAGCAACTGAGAAAGCCTCAAAAATTATCAGGAATGGGAGGAGTAGAGAGCAGGATGGAGCGGGCAGACTCAGCTGACATCTTCAGAAATTTATTGGTTAACAGGAGTCAGCAGCCAATAGAATGCTGAAGAGCGGTGCTGAGCCTGCCCTGCCTCTTCCCTTTAGCTCTCCCCCCTCATATCTGGAAGTCCTTTCAGCAGACATCTTCAGCATTCTATTGGCTAGCAGGAGTCATCAGCCAATAGAATTCTGAAAAGAGCTGTGCTGAGCCCACCTCCCATCTCGGGAGACGGGAGTCCTTTCCAGATTGGGGGGGAGGGGGCTAAAGGGAAGAGGTGGGCTCAGCATAGATCTTCAGCATTCTATTGGCTGCTAACTCCTGCTATCCAATAGAATGCTGATGATGTCTGCTGAGTCTGCCCCCCTCCATCCTGCTCTCCCCCCTCCCACCTGGAAAGGAAAGTCGAGGTTCACTGCAGGGCTTTGAGTGGCGGACGCTAGCTCCAGTCCTGCACGGCCACGTCATGGCCGGAGGTGAGATAGTGGGCAGGCCAGAAGAGCGAGGTGGGTCAGGGCTGGACGTCCATTGTGCAGCCAGTGCCTCAGCCCACCTCAGGGTGTTGCAGGATGGCCAACAGTGGCCCTTCTGCCTTTCTACCCTGAAGGGAGAGGGAGGCAACTATCTGTTCTGCTCCCCATGCTGACCCTAAAGTGTTAAAGAGCAAATTATGTCAGAGGAAGTTTTGTGTGAATAAACCCCAGGCTGAGCATGGGCCAAGGGAAGGCTGGAGCTCCTTGTTTGTTCTGTCTAGGCAGAAAAGGAAGGTTTAACTTAGAGCAAGAAGAAACCCTGGCTGGGACTCAGGAATATGTTTGTGTGTGTTTCTTTGATGAGTTGCTCACATTATGTTGGGCTGATTATATGGGACTCTGAAGTTGGGGCACCTACAAGGGAAACTGTCGGTATTTTCAGACGTTATGTGGTCAATGTCCACCACAGTCAATTCGCTGTGGTGGCTTGGACCACGTAACGTCTGTTGGGGGGAATGGATATTCCCCCCCCAGATGTTACCACGGCGTGGGATCACATTCACCATGCGAGCGGCTGAGGTGGCGGGACCGGAGGCCGTCACGTGTTGAAGGCGATTCCCTGCTGTGGTGACCCCCGCCGTCATGTCTGGACGGTGGCCACAGCCCGGAATCCCTGCAGGGATTCCGGCCCATGGCCATAGCGGGCGAGCACTGCAGCGGCATTGGCCGCGGCGGCCGCCTGTCTCCTCAGAGGGGGGGCGGCGGGGAGCATGGAGGGGGCGTGGCCGTGCGGCCGCACGTTGCACTGCGCAGCCCCACCCCCTCCCTGATTCCACGCCGGGATCCCTGGCACGTCTATTAGGGCATGACGGGTCATCCCGGCGGGGGATCATTTCATTGATTTTGTGACGGGGCCAAGTGGCCCCGTCACGTCTGAAAACACCCTGTGTCACAGTGGTGTTTTCCACCATAGTTGGTGGTGACAGCACACTAATCCACAATCGCACTGCAGTTCATCCTGCACCACAACCAGCTGAAAATGTTTTATGTCAGAAATTGAATTGAAATGTTTCCATGGGGACATTTTAAGAGTGTGATTACTGTGCTTTCCTCAGGCATGAAAAATGAGAGACAAAGTAACTTTTCCCACATTCGCCAACAGAATCTGACCTGATAAAAAGCATCTTATTCTTAACAACACTGGGTGCAATCCTAGTGGCGGTGTACACCACCCACCGGTGCAATGCCCGGCAAGGCAGCAGGTGCACTTGTGCAATAAGCCGCTCGGCGCAACGGCACGACCTTGCTGATGCGACCCTCCAGAGTCCACACACCCTGCAGCCTGGGGGATGAAGCAGGCATGGCTCCTCACGTAGGTGCAGTTTAATAGGACCTCTAGGATTGCACCCAATGTCTCTTGACTTTTTAAAAATTTTGAATTGACCTGACAGGAAACATTTTAGAATTTTATCTCATGGAAAATCCATGATGACGGGCGTTTTCAAATGTGATGGTGGCCCGTATTGCCACGGTTTGCCACACTTTGCCATGGGGGCCACCATCATGTTAGGTTTCTCATGCCAGATGTTAGCCCAGGATATATCCCGGCTGTGTTGGTGGCTTGTGCAGGCTGTGACTCAGGAAAGTATTCAAGGCACAACCCATGCTAGCCGCCACCACAGACATGATTCAGATGCCTGACTGGAAGTAAAGCGGGCTTTCATGCTTGAAAGGCCACTTTCCTGGATCCAGTCCAGAGTGCCTGGCAGGTCCAGGTGCCATGGCAGCCATCAATGGCCGCCAATCAGGAAAGAGAGCAGACCGCTGGGTGCAGTACGGGGGCAGCATCTCCCTGCCCTCCCTGGAAGCCTAACCCCATCATGTTAGTTCAGGGGCCTGGTGGGATCCCAGTTGCATTGGGGTGGGGTCGGCCATGGCTCAAGTGGTAGAGCACATGCTTGCTTTGCATGTATAAGGTCCCAAGTTCAATCCCCAGCATCTTTGATTCAGGATCTCTGGCAGCATGCCTGGGTCAGACCTCTGTTGGAGAGCTGAATTTGAAACTCTGCTGCTGTGTCAGGTTGTGACAATACTGGGCTAAGATGGACCATTGGTCTGACTCAGTTAAACAGCTCTTTATATCTTGAGGGGGTAAGTCTGTGACCGTGCTTGGACACCATCACACCAGAAAACACCCAGAGTGCTTTCTATGTAAATGAGATCAAGCCCATGGACAAGCTCCTTTGCTGGAACTCTAGAGAAGAAGATGTCCTCTCTAGTCTTTGTATTGGTCATGGTGGGTTCCCACTCATCAGTACTTGCACCCGGAGAAAGCCCCACCACTCTGCAGCCACTGCGTGCTTTGAACAGTGCAAGTCAAACATGTTTTGTTTGACAGTTTCCATTTTAGCACTGTATCATAGGATTTTATGTAACTAATCTAACCCTGCACAGCCAGTTCATTTGACTACGTTCACTGCCAATGAGGCTGATTTGTTATTATTATTCAGCACTTATGCAGTACCAGCAGTGTACCTGGTGCTTTTATTATTAAGTATTTACATAGTGCCAGCAGCGTACTTGGCATTTTACAACTGTTGAAAATAGACAGGTTCCCTGACAATTGTTGTTAATGGAGACAAGTCTCTGTCCAGTGGACTTACAATCTAAGATGAACAAGGATAAGGGGAACATAGGGAGAAACAGACCCAAATGGGGAACTGAGGCTGAGTGGGTTGGGACTTGCCCAAGGCCACCCAGTGAGTTCATGGCTAGGACAGGATTCAAACCCTGGCTTCCTATGTCCAAATCCAGCACCTTATCCACTACACCCCACTGGCTCTCTTGTTTATGTTTTTAATGCAGAGCTGGTCAGACTTATGACACACATGATCCACTTGATCCAGGCAGGCTCAACTTCAGGCATCGGTTGTCTTAATCCTTCACAGTCTGGCTTCCGTCTGGGTCATGGCACTGAGACAGCATTTGTGACCTTGGTGGATGATCTTCACCAAAAAAAGGACCGGGGTCAATTGACCCTATTGGCCCTTTTAGATATGTTGGCAGCATTTGATACCGTTGACCACGAGATGTCAGTGATGCGCCTGCGGGACAGTGCAGGGGTGGGCGGGATCGTTCTTGAATGGTTCCACTCATTCCTGAATGGAAGAACTCAGCGGGTGGTACTCGGTGATTATTTTTCATCTTACCGAGACCTCCCGTGTGGGGTCCTGTAGGGTTCAGTTTTGTCCCCTCCCCTGTTCAACGTGTATATGCAGCCACTCGGTGAGGTGATCAGAGAATTTGGGGTGAGGTGTCATCAGTATGCGGACGACACCCAACTGTATCTCTCATTTTCGACCGACCCAGGCCCGACTGTCTCGGTGCTTACCTGGTGTTTGGCAGCTGTTGGGAACTGGATGAAGGCTAACCGACTGCGACTGAATCCTGACAAGATGGAGGTGATGTTAGTGGGTAGGTCAGTGAATTTGACAGCTCCATCGATTGATGAAGTCTGCCCTCCTCTGACGTCCCAGGTGTTAAACCTGGGGTTGCTCCTCGATGCGCAGCTCCGCCTGGATCTCCAGGTGGAGCCTGTGGCAATGAGTGCCTTCTGCCAGTTACATCTGGTGCAGCGGCTTCGGACGCTGGTTTCAGCTCCGGATCTGGCCACGATCATCCATGCTTTTATTAACTCTCGGTTAGACTATTGCAACACGCTCTATGTGGGGCTACCTAGGGTGACGGCTCGGAAGCTGCAGCTGGTGCAGAATGTGGCGGCCCGGCTCCTGGTGGGGTTGGGCCACTGGGAGCACATTATACCAGTTTTCCGATCAATGCACTGGCTGCCAATAGTCTTCCGGGCCCGATTCACAGTGTTGGTTTTAACCTATAAAGTCTTACACGGCCTGACCCCTGCCTATTTGTGAGACCGCCTCACCCCCCGGGTTCTAGATTGGCCCCTGCGGTCATCCGGGGACACCTTGTTGAAAGTGCCCCGAGTTTCCTGGGGGGCCACGCAGAATAGGGCTTCCTCAGTGGCCGTGCTGCGCCTCTGGAATTCCCTCCCGGTGGGGGCATGTCAGGCCCCGGACCTTTCAGCCTTCTGCAGGAACTGCAAAACCTGGCTGTTCCATCAGGCATTTGGCGAGGGAGAGGGGTAGGGCTGGGTGGGGTTGGGGAGGCTGGTTAATTATGTTTTATGTTTGATAGTGTTTAAATTGTTTGTATATTATCTTGTTAGCCGCTCTGGCCACCTGCAGCAGGAAAGAGCGGGATACAAATTCCGTAAATAAAATAAAATAAAATCTACCAGGTCCCTTCCTGCTGGTCCTGGCGCTCTAGGCCGGAACCCTTCCCTCTGGCTCCCAGCTCTAGGGCACCTCTCAGTAACTGGTCTCAGGAGAAGAGAAGAACCCTCCCCCTTTAGAGAGAGCTTTTCCCACCGCACTGGAAAAGTCATCCTAGCTCAACCCCTCCTGGGAGACACTCTCCTCCCCAAAAGTGATTTCTGAGAAGCTGGTTCCCTCTTCACACCATGATCTACTGGAGACTGGCTTATGATCTACTTCTTTGCCACCCTTGTTTTTAATGATATTGGCTGGGTCCACTTTTTATTTTATTTTTTTAAGTTTCTTCCACGTTTACCATGGTGTTTAACATTAACAAAACTCCATAGTTTTGTTGTTATTTTTTTACCTCCTAGTTTTTAAATTTGCATTTGGCACATTATGGTCCTTGTTGCTGCTGCACCATAAACCCCCATTTACCTGCCTATCTACCTGCCTAACTACCTACCTTCTCAGTGGGAAATTCTGATAGTTCAACTTCCTATCCTGATCAAGGGAAACAAAAATGAAATCAAACAAAGACAGATCTCAAACGGAGTTTTCTGCAGGTTGGCATTTCCATTTTTCAGGCAGTTCTCCACAGAGTTTAGTGAAAGGCAAGGTTGTTCTCTTTTCCTTATGTGAAGATTGTACATAATCACATCCTCATGAGAACAGCAGCATTACACAACCAGAAACCTGCTGTTTGTGAAGCCTGTTGAATTTGTTCTGAAATTTACAAATCTGATTGTTCCTGTGGCATATCCTGCTTCTCAAAGTCAGTAACATGGAGCCAGCTTATCTTATTAAATTCACCCCCCTGCGCACTTTCAAGGAAAGTTATCTCCCTCAGTGCTCTTTGTACCTTTGCAAACCTACCCCAGAGAATCATATCTTCAGTGGATGTAAATCAGCGTATTGCCACTGAGTTGGAAATAGGCTGATGATCTAACTCAATATTTAAGAACGGCCTGCAGTGTTACTAAGATAGCATTTGTATTTCTCACAGGTATGAAAGATTTTGGAATTTCATTCGATTTTGAAAGTTTTTAACCCAGAGACACTACTTTTAGTTTTCTTCTTACAAAGGAAAGAAATAGTGACAGACAATGAACCAAATTCTCAGTCAATATAAATTGGTATCACGTCATTAAATGGAGCATTATGGTTGTAGTCTTTTGCTTCACAACTGTTGTTCTTCTTCTTATGGGAAAGGAGGAAAATAAAACTTTTGCTGTTCTGTTACCGATGAATCTGTAGAGAATCCAGCTATTGGCATGTGAACAGTTCATTAATCCCCAACAAAGAGTGGTTCCCAGGTTTATGTTAGATTTTTGCCTGATGATTCAGGTCATGTTAACCCTGCTCATGTCCTCCTTTGTTTAAAATGTTTTAATTTTTTTTTAAAAAAGAGCAACCCCCCGCCCCTATAAATTGCCTTATACTTCCACCCTTATAAATCCTGTTTAAAGCAAGCATTGAAGCGTATGCTAAATAAAGGGTCAGCGACCTTACAGGAGAACGTTAGTCCACCACCTCACAGGGACTAGCAATTATGATTGTGTAAAAGTGAGATGACTCCAATGCTTGTTTCAAAGAGCTGCAAGTTTTAAAGGGCATTTCATGACTAAGCAGGTTGTGATGGTTAGGCTCTCTTCTAAAAATGATTTAAATGATTCAACCCTTTTACATCAGGTTGAGTCACAAATATTAGATATTGATGTTCCAAGGCTTGTTTTCACAAGCATACTTTGAAAAGATAGACATTATGGAGGTAAGAATAACTTCAGGAGAAGTTACTCTGAAGCTAACTACTTACCTCAGCCTCAGTTCCCAAGAGCAGTGATAAGGAAGAGTTGGCTAGCCCTTCCAGTCTTTGATTTTCCTCCTTGGGGGGGATAATCAGCTGGAGGAGCTAGGCAGACAAGTTGTGTGAAGAAAAACAAACAAAGGAAGAAATACTGGAGGTTGCTGGCACAGCAGTAGACTACACACTTTCCTGTACGGAACAATTATGCACATGACCCCTGAAATAGGACCCTCCCTTCTCCTGTGATACAGGGGGTAACAACATACGCGACCCTGCCTGAGGATGGAAAATCCCGGGCGACATGACCCGGGTATGGCCGGGAGTGCAGCAGAAGTGCGGGTGACAAGCCCCGCTCTCACTGTGCTCCCAGCGTCCAGGCTAGTCATGGCTGCACAAGCATGTTCAGCTGCTTTGGCCTAGTCAGGCAGACCTTAGCCTGGGCCAGGACCTCGGAGGTTGTCCAGAGGTCACAGCCCAGGCTAGCCCCAACACCGCTATGTGTTGTTCTGATTTTATTGTTTTAGTAATTGTAAGCCGCCCCGAGCTGGCTGTGGCAGGAGGGGTGGGGTAGCAAATTAAAATAACTAAATAAACATCTGGCAGCGCGTGGTTACATGTGCCACCAGGTCCCGGTCCAAAGCAGGCCCAAAGCACATCTGTTTTTACCAAGCATAGCTCTGATAATGACCTGCCTCACAGGGTTGTTGTGAGGGTTAACTAGATAAGTGTTATGAAGCACCTTGGATGGTGTCAATGCTATATAAATAAGTAACAACGTTTGAAGAGAGAGAAGCACTTTCCCACTTTGATCTTGACTTAAGCTCCTGTGCTGGTGAAAGGGAGGAGGTGGGGTTAAAGTACGTTACAAGGAACTTACCTTCAGTAAAGCACTTGAACAAGCTCTAGGTGAAAAGACAAGACTGCAACATTAATGGTTTTAAAGGTGTCTAATGAGCAGAAAATGAAGTTTCAGGGAAGCAGTAAAATGAGGACAGTAGCAAAATGGAGGGTATTTTAGTTATGAATATTTCCACCATCTGGATCTGCAAACAGTCCTTAGTGGGCATTTTAACACACACCTTAAAGTGCTGGTCTTTCAGTCTTCTGGGTTTACAAGTCTACAAGTAAGTTGTGCATGCATTCTTCACTCACACGCTGCCCTGAGGCAATTCCTGGATGCATTCTTCAAACGAACACTGCCCTCGGACAGCCTAAAGTAGCCCCAGCTGTAGACGTGAGGGGCTGCTATGGAAACCAAGTGACCACAGCTGTCTGGAGCAAAGCAGTTTACCAGGAGAACGTTTTACATACACAAGTTCTGGGAGAAGATCTATGCAGAAGTTCTGAGAGCCAGATACTTAAGTTCTGGGTGAGTGATTTAGACACACAAAAAGTTCAGGATGTAACATCAAACAAACAGGAGAAATGTGTGTGAAAAAACATCCATAAAGTTTTGATGTCCTTACATAAACTCTGAAGAAAGTCCTTGTCATTAAACCTCCTTTCTGAATTTTGCAGTCTGTAACTTGGAGGCTAATGTTACAGTCACAAAGCATTATGGTATCACGCAGTCAATATTGTGGGATTTCAAGAAGGCAACCTTGTACATAAAACTGCTTACATGTTTGTTTAACTGCTTACATGTTGTTTGGTTCCCAGAATTTTACCGTGACCTCATTTATACTTAAACTTAATTCTACAACAAAGGCCGTTTTTACATGGGTCGCAGCTGCATGGGGGATGGGTGTGCATGCCGCTGCAGGGACAGGATGTGGTGGGGGGCTGGTGTACACGGGTGCACAGTGTGCACACCCATACCCCACACATGCCTCCGCATGGAGCAACCTCCATTTCCCCTGGTTGCTCCATGCAGCGAAAATGGGTGGATGTGGGTGGAGGTGCATGGGTTGTGGGAGTGCACACGCACCCCACTCACCCACCGTGGCAGTCACATGGGTGGCACCCACTCATGCACACGCAGCAGACCTGCATTTGCATGTGTGGTCCATCTCATGTAAAAAGGGCCTAAGGTATGAAGTATATTGAATATCCATCAGGTTCATGACAGATGGTGTGATTCCGCTTGGGGGCCCAGCCAAAGGCTGGGAATCTGATTAAAACTGAAGTATGTTTGCCTGAGCCTGTGTAGCTTAGTAGCTAAGGTGTTGGACATATACCTGGGAAATCAACATTTAGATCCTTGAGTGTCCTCAAACAGTGTCCTGTTTTAGTTATGAACTCGGTGGGTAATGATCTCAGGCAAGTCACTTCTGTCTCAGCCTCCGTTCCCCAACTATAAAATGGAAACAGTAACCACCTACCTCACAGGACTGTTCTGAGAGTGAAATCGATAAGAACTGTAAAGCACTTTGAGCACTGAAGGTGCTTGTCATGGGATTGGGGCTCACTACCTCACTCTAGGCTGTCATGACTCAGTTTCCCTGGCTTGCAGCTCTCACTGGACCAGCTCTCTCTCTAGAACTGATTGAGCCTGCAACGGGTGAATCTGCCTGTCACCTTTCCAGCCACAGAGTTTCCCAGCATAGACTCTTTTTCTCTAGGTTCATCTGTGTTAAACACAGAACTAACTCCAAACTGTGCCCTGCCAATGTTAGGATTAGCAATTCCACTGGAACATACTAAGTTCAGTTAAAAGAAGTTTAATTAATAAATCATGAATAAGCATGCAGTACAAGATTATACTTGAGAGTGCAGAAATCAAAATAACATAACCAATAACACATTCCTATCTGTACTTGGATTCTCCTGACTTAGGCTTACCCTAATCAAGGTCCAAGGCCATTTCAGTTCATGTCGCAGCCAGCGGTGGAAAGCTTAGCTGGGTACCCGTCTTAGTTTCCAAGAGTCCTTATTTCATAGTTCCTTTGGTGCAGCCTTTCTCTAGCTGGTAAGATGTGATGATGCAGATGAAGCTCAACAAGTTGATCTCAACCCATTTATCTCTTCTTTGTCTTTCCCCCTTAAGTACCTTTCCAGGGTCCTTTGTTTGATTTCCCCACCAGGTAACTGTGCTTTAAAGTCACGTCCACAGGAAGAAATCCATTTGCAACTCAATGGGCTATGTGTCTGCAAAGGTGTATAGGCCTTTTCTGAATACACACTCGGCATGACTTTGCATTTCTACATTGCATGAAGTGAGTTTCCAGTTCTCAGCTTTCACATTACATACATGTATAACCTTTACCTTTACATATTTATTAGACCTGTACATGTAGCCCAGTATCGCCTTATGACTGTGCTATAGAAATATTAAGAGCTGCTTTCCTGAATAGAGATAGATTTAACATCTAGCTGTTTTTTCTGATCTGGGGCCTCAGATTATATGATTATGCATATCGATGATATAGCAGTTACATAATCAATTAGATGTTACTCCGGTACTGAGGGGTACAATACTTATAGTATGTATAAGTATTGAAAATTAGCAGAAGCTGAGTGTGTCATGTTGCAGCTACCAGGATTGTTGGTGACTTCAAATCCATTACATGTTCTTGGACTCCTGACCCATCTATTCTGGTCTTCACTTACGACTTTGCCTTGCTCTGTCTCACTTCAACCTGTCTCTGAACCTGCCTTGTCCCAGCCCTGTTGCCTGTCTACTCCCAGTCCTTACTTTTAACCATGCTCCAACCATTGTCTCAACCTCGTTGGACTGACCTTCAGATTTGTTTCTTTATCTTGCAGTCTGGATTGCTTCTCTGGCTTATTCTCCTGTCTAATGTACTGGCTCTTATCTTCCATCCTGCTTCCTATCACAGCATCCTAGTTTGTCCTTCTAGCTCAGATTCTGCCATGACTTTGCTACAAGCTCAACACTGGGAAAAACACCAGACACATTGGTTTATCAACGTATTTTAAATGTTTCAAGCAAAAGCCTAACAACACTGAAACCATGTGCTGAGTGCCCCAAATAACTGAGGTAAGAAGCAGGACTAAATACATAACCTGCATTCAGATGTCATATGACAATTTGGCCTCTAGCTTATCATCTGATGGCATTTCCCCCCCTGATATCTCAACAGAATTACCGAGTGGTATCACAGATGTGACCCACTTATCCATGTGTCCCCACTGCTTTGACTTGATATTTCATGGGGATGGGTCTGTCACCCACACTTTGAACGGTTGGTACTCCATGATGTCCCATTGTCCCTACATTAACACGTTCATATTTCACCATGGCAAACTGGAAGTGACCTACAAGTGCAAAGGTGCACTATATCAGAGAGCCAGCATAGCCAAATGAATACGGTGTTGGACTTGGACCTAGGAAGCCAGGGCTCAAATCCCTTCTTAGCCATGAATAGGGATGTGCGAATGCAGTTCGGACCAAACTCGAATAGTTTGGTCGATCGAGGCGAACTCGAATTCGACCAAACAGTTCAGTCAAATTCAAACCAGTTCGGAAGGCCAAAAAACCTGGTTTTGAATGTACGAACTCGGTTTGGAAGTTCAGAATTCGACCGAACTCGAATAATTCGGTCGACTGAACTGAACTTTCGAACCGAACTCAATTTTCAAACCGAACCGAATTTCCCAACTCGGTTCTGTTCGCACATCCCTAGCCATGAACCCTTAGCCCTCATTCTCGATGTAACCAAGCCAAGCATGTGCACCTGAGACCTCACATCTTCATGAATATTACACCTCTTGTCTCTCTCTCACTGTTTCCTCCGTCTCTCCACCCCCTTTGTCTCACAGATTGTAAGCCCTAGTGCAGGAACCGTGTCTATTCCATTACTTTGTAAAGCACCAGGTACACTGCTGTCACTATATATATGCTTGCTAATAATAATAATTAATAATTCATAACTCACTGGTTGTCCATGGGCAAGTCACTGTCTCTCAGCTCTAGTTCCCCATCTGTAAAATTAGAATCTTAATGCCCTCTCTCAGAGGGTTGTTGTGAGAGTGCACTAGATAAGGATTGTAAAGTGCTGTAATAATGAGGTTGATTGTTTTGTATGTTCTTTAAAATATTATTTTGCACCATAACAAGCAATCCTGCCTTTGCAGAGGGAAGGACTGGATAACCTAATAGGTCTTTTCAGTTTATAATGTGTGCAAATTCAGATAAAGCCAGATATTCAAAGATTTGTACTGCACATAATTTGCACACAGAAAGATTGTGTATTCAAATGGGGCATATTAAGAACAGTAATTGTGTGTTCAAAATCACAGCTTTGAATGCACTTCTCTGAAAATCAGGGCCGTGACATGGAAGAAAATATCTACAAACAGCAGTAATTCAGGCCAGCTCCAGCAGAGGGGGTTTGTGACAGTGGTGATTTTCAACTTCTCAACTTGGAAATGCCTGCATATGAGGTTTAACTTGTGAATATCTGAGTTTACAGAGTGCCTCAGTAAATATTTATAGATCATGCAATATTGTATTCTGTAATATTTACAGAACATGGTCTGTAAATATTAAAGAATACAATTCCATTATTAGAATTCTATCCTTAGTGTAAAATAAACTGTTCTGTTAGATTTTATTATTATTATCCTATAGTCATCATCATCATTTTATTTTGCATTTGGCTAAGGGAGTCACAGATTAACAAAATGCACAGGGGGTTTTGTGAGTTTTTTGTTTGTTTGTTTTTTTATTCACAGGCATAGAATAGTACAGACAGTTTTAATTACTGTTAATATTTCTATACTACCCCCCACCCCCCCAAAAAACACAATCTCAACAGTTATCCAAAGGGATTACCTTATCCAGTAATCATGAAAACCTATATCATTTGCTCCTTATTTAAGTATAGTTGCATTCATTCATTTCGTAACCTGATAGACCTGTTAGAAGAAGCTTACATTTCCAAAGCCCTAGGATTAAGAAAATGAAAAATCAGATATGTGGAACCATGGAAATGCAACTGTGAAGTAGTTGACTGGGTGAGCTTTCAGCCTGGTGCTCAGTGCAAGATTAATCTTTGACTTTACTGGGGGAACGCTCGGTTATTTCAATGGGCAATGCATCAGGCTATCACGCCAAGTGTGTCTGCCAAAGTCATATCACGAATGTTATAGAAACGGCTATAACACCGGTTATAAATGTGCCTTGTGTCAATAAAGTTAAACTGTGTCGCTGTGTTTATCTTCTAATGGAGGATTAGGATATTTGTGCTTTCTCTGGGGTTGGGAGTCCCTCAATTCCCTACTTTATTACTATGACTTATCATTTCTATAGTGCTACTAGTCGTACGCAGTTCCCCCTTTGTCATCGTTACCTTTGGAGATTTGAGGAGTGGAGTATGTTTGTTCTGATGGATGATTGATGTGTTTGCTCAGCTTGTTCAGTTTACTTGATTTGCTTGGGGGTATGATCTAATGTTCACTGTAGAAAATGATGGTAGTCTTTCCATGAATTCACTGGGCCTTAGACCAGGCCATTGTCGATTATTGTGCTGCTGCTCTATAAGAAAAGAAACAAACAACATTGGATGGAGCATAATTTAAAACCGAGGTGGCCAGATATATGTTGCATACAATCCGGGGAGTCAACCTCAGGTGATCTAACAGGAGGACCTCCACCATTCCTTCCAGTGTTCCAGGCTGCAACCCATCCTGCAGGCTCCCAGCTGTAGGGCGCTTCAGCAATTGGCCTCCAGAGTGTAGAGGAGCACTCCCTTTTAAAGAGAGCCCACCACACTGGAGCTGTTCTCCTAGACCCTCTCCTCCCAAGACACTCCCTGTTGCGCCAAAACTTCCTCTGGTTCCAGTTCCACTCTCCTCTCCAGTGCAAGGTCCTACGGGAAGGGTAGGGGAACCAGGCAAGAACTTTCCACAATCTCGCATGCTTTCACCAGTCACAGACGTGTGGGGAGTAGCCTTAGGATTCCCTCAGGGTCTTATAGTGGCTAATGGGCTGTTGCCCAGCCAAAGCTCATCATAGGTAAGGGGCTACAGGACAAGGCCCTTCAATCACAGTACACACAAGCATGCACTCTCTCACACTGTACAGAGGTAAGGATATTTTGGGGTGTGGGGAATAAGGGTTTAGGGTCCCGAGGGAAGGGGGGTAGGACAGGTCGGGGCTATCACACAGGTAGGAGTCCCAGAACAAGGAGGGGTCAGAACACACACTCAGTCGCCACACAGTCCTTCTCAATATGACACTCTCTCTCTCTCATGCACGCACACACACACACACACATACACACACGTGCACACACAATCAATATTCAAGGCACAACTCACGCTTCAGAAGTCACAGGGGGCCAGTCTCACAGGGAACAAGCTCTGATCACTGGCAGTGTTCCTAGCTAGCCCTGTCTTATATATCTGGCGCATACCCCTGCAGATGCTCTGAGCGTCTGGGTGGGGCTGTCAGCTGTAGCGTGTCCCTCGCCGAGCGCTGTAAGTGCGAGGGTGGGGCCAAGAGAGCCACACTGATGCGCCCATGCTCCCTCACGCCACTGTGGGTTGTTGGATGTTCAGCCGCGCCACCTGCATCTGCTGCCAAAAACAGCAGGAGCCTGAGGTGATGCGAGACTCGGGGGAGGTAAATTCCCCAGCGGGGAAACCCCCCACAAGCACCACAGGGAATTCCTCATCCCCTGTGCCCACGGAGACCCCTGACAGCACCCCCACACAAAGACTGTCAGCGGCAGAAAAGGCAAAGGCCTGGCTTGTTAGGATAGCAGGTGTGGAACTGGCAATGCAGTGTTGGTGCATGGACCTTGGACACTGGTTTCCAAGAACGATCAGCAGGGCCATAACCTTTCCAATCTAACAAAAAGTACAAATGGCCTCGCTGAATACGGGAATCTAATATGGCATGCACCTCATATTCCAGGGCAGCAAGTTCAGAGGAAGGTATCACCCCTGGAGGGCTTCTTTGCAGAAAAAGGCAAGAGTGAGCAGCCTTCAACAGGGACACATGAAAGGTAGAGTGTATGTGGAGAGGTGGTGGAAGCTGTACCTTGTACGTGACCTCATTGATTTGTTGTTGGATGGGAAAAAGGACCCATGTATCGATTATCCAGTTTGGACGAGGGTTGTAAGGAGAGATGGTGCCTACGATCTACCCAGACAAGATCTCCTTGCCGGAACGAGGAAGCTATGTGCCAGGCACAATCAGCATATTTCTTATAACTTTGTCTTGCTGCAGTGAGTATCGCTCATCCGTAGGCATGGGCCTTATGTAATTGTAGTGCTAGAGTGCCTGTGGCAGGGACAGGGACAGATGGCAATTCCAGGAAGCAGATGTGGGATGGTACTCATAGGTGACAAAAAAGGGTGAGGAGCCTAGGGATGTGTTTAAGGTATTATTGTATGCAAACTCAGTAACTGCTAGGTACTGGTACCAGTCCCCTTTCAGGTAATCCACATAGCACCACAGGTATTGCTCTAGCATCTGGTTGACACGTTCAACTTGACCGTTAGCCTGAAGATGGTATGCGGTCATTGGGCTTAACTTCACTTGTAATGCTGCAAACAGCACCTTCCAAAACTGGAACGTGAACTGTGTTCCTTGATCCGAAACAATGTCGATAGGTAATTCATGTAATTTTACCACATGTTGCAACACCAGGAAGGCAGTTTGTGGTGCAGAAGGTAGTCCCTGACAGGCAATGAAATGTCCTAATTTTGTAAAATGGTCAATGACAACTAAAATGGTGTTGTTTTTACGTGACTTGGGTAGATCTACAATAGAGTCCAATCTGATTCGCTGCCATGGTCCCTGCGGAAGGGGGTTTACTGGTAGAAGTCCTTGGGGACGTTGTCTCAGTACATACAGAGCAACCCAGCACATACAGCCTGATGTCACATATCATGGATGGCCACAAATAATGTCATCAAATTAGTTCTAAGGTGCGATGTTGTCCTGGGTGGCCAGCCAAGGGGGCATCATGATGTGCCCACAGAACATACTGACATCCTTTACGAGGTACAATGATCTTGTCCTGGTGCATGTACACTCTGTGACAAAGGGAATACTTTGAATTTTGCTGTAGCGCCACCTTTTGCTGGGACAGTTGTTGGAACCATTTCAATGATACACAAGTGGCCACAAACACCTTTTGATTCAGTAACAAGTTTCCTCGATCCTTGGGGACGCTCGTTGATTCATGACAGTGGGACAAGGCATCTGCGAGGACATTCCGGTAGCTAGGCTGATACTGAATCTGGAAATTGAATCGCGTGCAAAAAAGCACCCATCGGGCATGCCATGCATTGATGATACGTACTGTCTGTAAATAGGTTAAGTTCTTATGGTCGGTAATAACAACTACTGGATAGTGTGCTCTTTCTAAGTAATGTCACCATGTTTCGAAGGCTGCCTTGATGGCCAGTAATTCAAGATCTAGAATGGTATAGTTCCTTTTGGTCTTCGTCAACTGCCGTGAGTAGAAAGCGCATGGTAACAGACTTTCCCCTGTACCCATGGTTTGTAACAGGATGGCACCGATGGCTACACCCAATGCATCAGACTCCATGACAAAGGGTTTATCGAAGCGTGGGTGCTGAAGGATAGGGGCTTGCATAAATGCCTTTTTCAACACGTCAAAGGCCGCTTGTTGTTCCTTGCACTAGATTTACTGGTGTCCCTTTTTCAGCAGCTGTGTTAAGGGGCTTGTAATCAGGACATACTCTGGAATGTACTGTTGATAATAATTAGTGCTTCCTAGGAAGCATTGTAATGCTTTCACCGTTTGCGGAAGGGGCCAATCTTGAATAGCCGTCACCTTTTTATTGTCCATTCATATCCCTTGCGCTGTTATCACAAATCCTAGGAAGTCCACGGAACTTAAATGAAAAGCACATTTTTCCAGCTTACAATATAATCGGTTTTCCCAGAGCCTCTGCAACACCTTACATACGTGCTTAACGTGGTCTTTTTTGTTGACGTAAAAAATAAGAATATCATCAAGATAGGCAATGATGAATATATGCAACATGTCCAGGAACACATCATTAATAAGTTGTTGGAAGGTAGACAGTGCATTAGTTAGTCCAAAGGCATCACCAAATATTCAAAATGTCTGTACCGGGTACGAAAGGCTGTTTTCCATTCGTCCACAGTCCGGATACATAATAGGTTGTAGGCTCCACCTAAGTCTAACTTAGTGAAAACAGAGGCACCTTGACACCTATTCAGTAGTTCTGGTATGAGGGGTAGGGGATATCGATTCTTAATCATAATTGCATGAAGGCCCCTGTAGTCGATACAGGGTCATAACCCTCCATCCTTTTTAGGCACAAAAAACAGAGGCTCACCAGCAGGGGAAGAGGCGTGTCTAATAAACCCCCGATTCAAGTTTTCCTCCACATATTCCCGCAGCACCTGCAACTCGGGATCAGAAAGGGCGTAAATACGCCCATACGGGGGTTCTGTGTCAGGGAGAAGATCTATGGGGCAGTCATACAGGCAGTGGGGTGGAAGAATGGCTACCTCCTGCTCACTTAATACGTCAGAATAAGCACAATACATATCAGGAAGCACAGCACTTGACGTTGTCTCCTGAATGTACCGAGCCAATCTCACTGCCATTCCTAGCTTGTGTTTGATACAATGCGTCTGACAATATTTGTAGGGAAAGTGAACAACTCTATCCTGCCAATTTATGTGGGGGTTATGCAAGCGAAGCCAGGGCAGTCCTAGTATGATGGAAAACATTGGGGTACACACTACATCAAATTGCAGCATCTCCCCATGTTCTCCTACCGCACCCCACAACCACTGAGTCTGTACTGTAACGGGTCCTGAACTTAAGGGAGAGCCATCGATGGAATGGCCGTCTCTGGCTTAGAACAATTCTGGGTAGGGATAGCATGTTTAACCCCTGATCAATGAAGTTCCCTGAAGCCCTGGAATCAATAAGGGCCCAAACCACAAGACTAGGCTGGGACCCCAGTTGTAAGGTGAGAGGAATGCGGACGTGTTCCAGTGACACAACCATTCCTTGTCTTGTGGCATTTACTAACACTGGGGAAATAAGTTGCCCTACTGAGATGTCCCCTGCCCATCCTGGGGCTACGTGTTTTCCTGTTCCCATCGTGTCATAGGCAGCAAGTGGCAGTTCCAGGCAAAATGTAGAGGATCCCCACATTAAAAACATAAGACAGGAAGCACTCCGTTGTTCCTTTTCTACACCTGACAAGGGTCCTCGTGAAGCCCCTATCTGCATCGGTTCTGGTTCTTCTGCTCTCCCCTGGTCTAACTGCCCCAGTGGAACAACAATGGGCCTAGTGTTTGCACCCCACATACCTTCCTGTCATCTCTCTTGACATCGCTCTGCTAATCGTTCTTCTATTTTCAGGGTGAGTTTGAACAGCTCCCCCCAGGTGGCTGGTACAACCGTATAAGACTGCTGATCTTTCAACTCCTCACATAACCCTTTACGGAACATAACTCGCAAAACATTATCAGGCCACCCCAAATCAATGGCCAGGTGCTGGAAATGGGTCACGTACTCCAGCAAGGGACCTCGTCCCTGTTTTAGACTCAGGATGGCTGCCTCTGTGTCCCTCACCCTATGAGGATAATAAAAAAGAAAAGAAAATTCCCATTTAAAGGAAGCATAATCTACAAGAAGGGGGCTCTTGCTGGTTAGTAGGGGAGTCACACAGGACAGGGCTAAACCCACTAGGTGTCCTATAATAAAGGCAACTTTTAACTTATCCGTGGAATAGGTTTCGGGTTGTACTGAGAACGTTAATTCACACAAGGCCAGGAAAGCCTCAGAAAAGCCATCTCTCCCCATTGATCCCTTAGGTTCCCACAGGGTGGGAGCTAATGCTCCCACAGGGGCAGCAAGAAGAGGCTCCTCTCCAGCTCCCCCTTCCCTTGTTGATCCTGAAGATCTTTTACCTCCATAGCGAGAGACCGGACAGCTCTGGCCAAACCCCCAGCTCCGTGGGATCCGGCTCCATCATCTTCCTTCCCACTCCAATCCACAAGTGATCAGCACTAGTGATACTGCAAGGTCCTATGGGAAGGGTAGGGGAACCAGGCAAGAACCTCCCACAATCTCGCATGCTTGCACCAGTCACAGATGTGTGGGGAGTAACCTTAGGATTCCCTCAGGGTCTTATAGTGGCTAATGGGCTGTTGCCCAGCTGAAGCTCATCACAGGGAAACGGCTACAGGACAAGGCTCTTCAATCACAGTACACAGAAGCACACACTCTCTCACACCGTAGGGGGGTAAGGATATTTTGGTGTGTAGGGAATAAGGGGGTAGGATCCCAAGGGAAGGGGAGTAGGACAGGTCGGGGCTATCACACAGGTAGGAGTCCCAGGAGAAGAAGGGGGGGGTCAGAACACACACTCAGTCGCCACACAGTCCTTCACAATATAACACTCACACACACGTGCGTGTGCACACACACACACTATCAATATCCAAGGCACAACTCACGCTTCAGAAGTCACAGGGGGGCCAGTCTCACAGGGAACAAGCTCTGATCACCGGCAGTGTTCCTAAAGCTAGCCCTATCTTGTATAGCTGGTGCACGTCCCCGCAGACACTCTGAGCATCTGGGCGGGGCTGTCAGCTGTAGCGTCCCTCGCTGAGCACGGTAAGCACGAGGGTGGGGCCTAGAGAGCCACGCTGATGTGCCCACGCTCCCTCACACCACTGCGGATTGTTTGCTGTTCAGCCACACCACCTGCATCCGCTGCCGGGACGGCAGGAGCCAGAGGCAACGCAAGACTCAGGAGAGGTAAAATCCCCACAGGGCATTGGCGGTAAGAATTCCCCATCCTCTGTGCCCACAAAGACCCCTGACATCCAGAGATGATCTCTGAGAGGCTGGTCTCCTTCCCCACACCATGATATATTGGAGGCTAGCTTGGGATCTACCAATATATCACGATCTACCTCTTGATCTCAGCTGATTTAAAATATAAAGCTGCGTTTCTATCAGCCTGATACCCAAGCACTTATATCTGTAGCAATCAGTCAAGCTTTTGCTGGCAAGAGCTTTGGGGATTGCAATCTTTGTGAGAGGGAGTAAGTTTGTGGGATGGGCACTTAACGAATCTTGCTGATAGCAAATTTTGCAGTCTCTTTGCTGGGGGAATACATTTGATTCACAAGTGCTGTAGTTAGATATAAGCACATCATCTTTCTTGAATGGAGAGGAGAATGACTTTGGCGCTGCAGCCTTCCACGAGGAGGTCAAAACGTCCTTGACAAACAACTTTAAAACAATGACATAGGCAGAGAAAGTAGAGCTAAGATGCTTATCCAGGGTGAATAATGTATCCAATGAATTTTTCCCCTTCAATTAAGATCTAACGAAACAGATATTCTATCACTTTGCCAAACACTCACTTTGGATATCTTGGTTTAGTTATTTTGGTATTCCAGTTACTTCATTTTAGCTCCATTGAACATGCATAATAGCCAAAACAAAGTAACCACACCAAAATAGCCAAGCTGAAATAAACAGAGTATGCAAACCAAAATAACCAAACAAGCATATATATGCAAATATCCATTTGGGTTGCAAATATGATTTGGATACTCAGAGAACTATCCAAAAATGCAAATAATATCTGTGAGTACAAAATCCACTATTCATTTCAGCTCTAACTGGTAGGGCTTGATCTGAGGCTCTTATTGACTTCAGTGGTTTTTGCTCAGGCACCTCAAGCAGCTGCACAAGCCCCATTTACTTCAATTGAGCTAACATTCGTGCAACAGCTAGAGGAGAATGTTGCAAGTGAGCTAAATTCATGTGTTAAGAAGTTTACAGGCTATAGTATTGTGGTTTATAATAAATAAATAATAATAATAATAATAATAATAATAATAACAACAACAACAACAACAATAATAATAAATAATAAATAATAATAATAAATAATTTATTAACATCTTAAGCCAAAAAAGTTATAATATAAATAAAAGTGAGACACAAAAAATATAGTGAATAAAACAGAAACACCTAGCCAAGTAAAACAATATTGACTATTATGAGCATAAACATAAACTTGGCTTGAAAAAGACAATCACTTATTAAAATCTACATGGTACTGCAAAAGGTTTAGAAGAAGGACAGAAGATTAATGGTAAAGGCACAGTTCTATTTGTAATGGGTGATGATTTGTAAGCTCCTGAAAAAAGGAGGGTTAAGGAGAAACTGACAAAATGTGGAGTCATTTAGATGGAATTTGGAGATATTTCAGAGAATGAAACAGTTCTATGACTCAACCAAGGTCACTTGAATGGATGCCTGAAAATTATTCAACTGCTGTTAAGGCTGGTGGGAAAGGGTTAGCTTGATTGCAAAGGAATGTTTAACGTAGTCTGGTATACGCAGGAGTCATTATTGTGTGTTAATGTATCTAATGGGACTAGTTGGCTCCAGGAGAAGGTTACAGCACACTGAGAGACATTCAACTGTACATCTTTGCCTTGAATCAAAAGCTGCTTAGCAGGAGAGAAAGTTGGTCTGCAACCTTGTTATAACACAATATTGGGGAGCCATACTTCACACCATATTATACCTGAATTTGCATGATAACAAAGGGTGTTCTGCACATGTAAAAGCTATTTGTGAGGCAATGATGGGAACCCTGCTTCATACTGGTTTACAACCAAACTTGCACTATAACAACACTTTTTATAATGAGATTACATTTACAGAGTTGCCAACCCCACTGGGCTCAATTTCATAACTTGTGGATCCCGTGTGGATCTGCGTGCATGCAAACCGCACACAAACCATGTGCCACCCATTGGATGGCTCATTCAGATGCCCCAGTACAGCAGCTGACTTACCTCACCCCAAGGCTGCTGGCCTCCAGTATGGTGACTGCTCCCTGCTCCCTGTCTCCTTTCATATTCTGCAGACAGCTGAGCTTGCTCTCTACCTCCCCTGCCATGCTGCATTCTGAAGAGTTTAGCTGGGACCCAACGGTAGATTATCTGAGTGGGGAGGGGAGCAGGGAAGTGTCTCTTCCCAGTTGTGTGCAACACTATAATCAGTCCCTTATTAGAGTGTTGCACACAGGTGGAAAGAGACTTCCCTTTCCACTCAGATAATTTACCATCAGATCCCAAATAACCACTGTAGAGTGTAGCATGGCTGAAGATGCAGAGAGCAAGTTCGCTCTCTGTAGAATACAGAGAGGAGGGAGCAGCGTGTACCCACCGGACCAAAGACCACCAGCCCTGCAGTAATCAGGCCTACTCCCAATCTCATGAGATTAGTGACACTAATCACAAGGTTGTGAGTGAGGCTTAGAAATTGCACCTTTCGCGATAAATTTGCAAGAGTTGCCATCACTGTATTTACCAATTGCAGGTGTACCATTTAGAGGCCATTCTATGATAAATTAGTGCATTTACCTACTGATTCAGATTCTGGTTCTGAAGTCAATGGAGGTTCTCAGCAGCTCTGAAAATGGAGTCCTAGGTCCTTCAAGTTGGACACCTGGAACTAGATGCATTCAAAATAACTGGTGACTTTTGAAAATTTGGATCTAACATTATGTAGATAGTATTGCAAACAAAAACCAAAGGAAACTGATGGATAGGATTGAACGCAGGAAGCACTTACAATGCACGTCTACAGTAGCAGTCTTGGAAGAGACTTACGGAGTATACGTAATGAGGGTTAGGACTGCAGCTTCCTAGTAAATAAACCTTATCTTGCTACCAAAGTAGCCCTCCAGTAAGAGAACAGGATTACCCAAAGACCATTCTCAAAGGGATTCACAGAAAAGATATTCCCAGAGACAAACTTCAGTTACTATATATGCCAAGAAATAAATCTATTTATAATATATAATAGAAAAATAAACAACAAATTTGATTATTAAATAATGACATATAAATAGGGACTAGCGCTGAACCGAATAGTACTTCCGGGTTCTCAGACCAAATACCAAAGTTCGAATAGTCGGTCTGGGTCCCTGGAGGCACTTCAGCACTCCTTCCAAAGCTTTGGACTTCAGAAACCAAAGTCTGTGACGTTGGAAAACTTTGAAAACTTCAGAAAATGTTGGAAATTGTAGAAGTCTTTGGCGCCACCTTGGCGCCTCAGCAGGTGTTGCCATGTGCAGCAGCTGAAGCCATTTAATTGCCTAGACAATCAGGGTGTGCACAATGTGCCCAACAAGTCATCCACCCCCTCCTCCTTCCCCCTCCCTCTTAATTGTCTAGTCAATCCAGGTGCAGAACAGCACATGCAATAGGGATGGGTGAAGAGATTGCAGTTCGGGTTCGGCTGTTCGGTTCGGTCCAGTTCGGTTTGGCCATTCGATTCATTTGCCGCATTCAGGTTCAACCGTTCAGATCAGTACTGTTCGGTTCGGGCGCTCGGAAAAAAGCGCTTGGAATGATGGCCCTAGACCCATGATGGTGGGTCCTGGGGCTAGAGTGGCAGCTTCTAGGTCCTGGCCACAGCCCTCCCTGCCAGTAACTTGGCCCCAGAACCCTGATGGCGGGTCCTGGGGCTGGAGTGGCTGTTTCTTGGTGCATTGGAATGACATCGCCTCTGTGCGAGGAATGATGGTCCCAGACCCATGA
>QEPC01015557.1:291765-317997 GCA_003113815.1 Sphenodon punctatus
GTAAAAACAAAAAATAACACATAAATCTATCTAATATAATCTAAATAAATGATAATATGGAGGTAAATGGGTTGGATGGGTGAAATAGGAGGAGAATGGCAATGGATTAGGAATAGGAAGGAACAAAAACTGCTGGGAGAGAGGGAGCCTTCTGAAACTTATGCTGTTCAGGAAGAATGACTAGCTCAGAAAGTGTTGGGAAAGGGGGAGGCAAACAGTTTTGTTTCTTGCTGCGCCCGCCTCACCGTAAGCCCCATTGGCACGATGCAGCCTAGTCCGTGGCCAATCGCAGACTGCGAAGCCAGTGGCCTGAGGCAAAAAGGGATGGTGATTGGGCAGGCTGGCTGCTACTCCAAGTCTCTCCACCCCTGGTGCCTGGAAGTCTGCTCCTCAGATGACTCCCCCTCCCTGTCATGTTTTGCCTTCTAGTGACATGTTTTTACCACCCAAACGCGATCCAAACTGACCAAACTGTTCGGTCATTTCGATGTCCGGAATTGAGTTCGGTTCGATTGTCCGAACAGGCCGAGTTCGGCCCGAACTCCAAATTTCCAAACCACGTTCACCCATCCCTAACATGCAGCCCTTCCTCCCCCTGCTGCGCCTGCCAGCAGGATGAAAGACAGAGTGAGAGAGACAGAACAGAAGCCAACACAAAAAACACCACCACCACTACCACGTAATTAACCAAAAGGGTATTTATTTTTATTTATTTATTTATTTATTGAATTTATACCCCGCCCCTCCTGAATACAGCTCGGGGTGGCTTCCAACAATAAAAACAGTATAAAACAGTTTAAGACATATAAAAATACAATATCAAATATTAAAATATTAAGAGCAGGGCCCGGGATACAATAATCAATAGGAAAGGGAAGACAAAACCCACTAAACCCTTCCCCCCTCCCCAAAGGCCTGGGCGAACAGCCAGGTTTTACACTTTCGTCGGAATATCAAGAGACTTGGGGCCAGGCGAGCTTCCTCCGGTAGGGAGTTCCAAAGACGCGGCCCGGCCACTGAGAATGCCCTCTCATTGTGGCTGCCCACTTAACGTGGGGGACCTCCAAGAAGGCACCCCCAGCAGACTGAAGGGTCCGCTCCAGTCCGAGGTGTGGAGGGTGAGGCAGTCCCTGAGGTATGAGGGGCTGAGACTGTGAAGGGCTTTATAAATCAATACCAACACCTTGAACCTGGCTCGGCATGCTATCGGCAACCAGTGCAGAGCCCGGAGCACAAGTGTTATTGCTCCCGATGACCCATTCCTGAAAAGAGACGGGCCGCCGCATTCTGCACTAGCTGCAGCCTCCAAACCAGGCACAAGGGAAGCCCCACGTAGAGCGTGTTGCAGTAGTCCAGCCTCATGGTGATGAAGGCATGGATGAGGGAGGCCAGGTCCGGGCCGGAGACGAACGGATGCAGCCTCCACACCAGATGCAACTGGCGAAAGGCAGCCTTTGCGACTGCCTCCACCTGCCGCTCCAGGTGGAGGTCCGCATCCAGCACCACCCCCAGACTCTGGACCTGTTGAGCTATGGGAGGGCAAACCCCCCCAATCAGGGGGGCTGACACCTCCCTCGCTCTCCCCATTCTCGCACTCCCCACTCCTCGCTCTCCCTCGCTCTCCCCACTAATTGCGAACTTGATTCTTGCCCATCCTGGTTGATGAAAGCCTCCAGGGAGACATTGGGGACGGTGCTGGTGGGGATGGTTAATGCGTCCCTACAGCAGGGGAGGATGTCACCTAGTCTCAAGGAGGCTGTGGTGTGCCCCCTGCTGAAGAAACCATCATTGGATGTGGACACACTCTTCAGCTACTGACCTGTCTCTAACCTTCACTTTTTAGGGAAAGTTATTGAGCGGGCAGTGGCAACCTAGCTCCAGACGCATCTAGATAGAATCGGTTTCCTAGACCCTTTTCAATCTGGGTTCCATCCCGGCTATGGCACTGAGATGGCATTGGTGGCCTTGGTCAACGATCTCCACCGGGAGAAGGACACAGGACATTCTACATTTCTTGTCCTGCTAGATCTCTTGGCCGCTTTTGACACCGGGACCACAGACTGCTGCTGAGACGACTGCGTGACCTGGGGGGTCTGGACGGGACTGTTCTTGAATGGTTCCGCTCATTCCTCTCAGGGAGAAGCCAGCTGGTGGTGTTGGGGACTGAAACATCTTGTCCCCGTGTCTTGTCCTGTGGCATTCCACAGGGTTCTATTCTGTCTCCACTATTGTTTAATGTGTATATGCAGCCCTTGGGGGAGGTTGTGAGAGGGTTCGGGGTGTGATGTCATCAATATGCTGATGATACTCAGTTGTACCTCTCCTTTTCAGCTGACCCAGACCATGCTGTCTCGTTGCTATCCCAGTGTTTGGAGGCCATGACGGAGTGGATGTGGCAGAGCAGACTGAGGCTCAACCCCGATAAGACGGAGGTGATGGTGGTGGGGAGAGCGAGGGAGGTGTTGGCCACCCTGATTGTGGGGGTTCGCCCTCCTGTAGCTCAGCAGGTTTGGAGTCTGGGCGTGGTGTTGGACTCAAATCTCCACATTGATTGACAGGTGGAGGTGGTGGCGAAGGCCACCTTCTGCCAGTTGTATCTGGTGCAGAGGCTGCATCCATACAGCTCCAGGTCGGACCTGGCCTCCCTCATCCATGCCTTTGTCACCTCGAGGCTGGACTACTGCAACGCATGCTACGTGGGTCTGCCCTTGTTCCTGTTTCGGAGGTTGAAGCTAGTGCAGAATGCGGCGACCCGTCTCCTGATGGGGACAGGTCGTTGGGAGCATATAACACCTGTGCTCCGAACTCTGCACTGGTTGCCAATAGCGTGTCGAGCCAGGTTCAAGGTTTTGGTAATGATCTATAATGCCCTTCATGGTCTTGGCCCCTCATACCTCAGGGACCGCCTTGCCCTGCGCCCCAGAGCAGCTCCTTCAGTCTGCCGGGGGTGCCTTCCTGGAGGTCCCCCGTGTTAAGCGAGGGGCCATAATGAAGAGGGCATTCTCGGTGGCCAGGCCGCATCTTTGGAATTCCCTCCCAGAGTAAGCTCGCATGACCCCAAGCCTTCTTATATTTCAGTGGGCTTGTAAAACCTGGCTGCTCGCCCAGGCCTTTGGGGAGGGTGGGATAGGGTTTTTATTCTCCCCACCCTTATTTTTATTTTTTTTATCCCTGGATGTTTTAATTGTGGATGTTTTAAGATGTTTTTATGAATTTTAATTGTATGTCACCCCGTGATGCCATAGGCATATGGGACAACTCATAAATGTAAGAAAATAAATAAATAAATAAATAAATAAATAGTCAGCATTGGGGTTCATGAGTGGCCTTGTGGGTCCCCCCCAAACGTTTGGGTTTTTTAGCCACATAATGTTGGAGAGTTGGTCCCGAGAGCAGGCTAGAGAGCTTGACAGCAGGGCCCCGATCACGCCTACCCTCCTCCTTAGGATAATCAGTGCCCTTAACTATGTTTGTTTTAGCTCATTTGAAGCATTAATATTTGCAACAGTTTCCAAGGTGGCCTTTTTCGGAGCCTTCCGGGTTAGCGAGGTCGTAGCTGAATCTGGTCAGGATTGCTCAGGTCGAACCCTTTCCATCGAGGTTGTACAGTTGGGCAGCAATACACTGTGCTTGCACCTGCGGTGGTCTAAAATGGATCAGTGGGGAAGGGGGCAGGTGGTGATCCTGCACAGGGTGGGCTCCCCTGAATTGTGTCCTATTCGACTCATGGACGACTACAATAGGGTCCATCCGCCATTATCCGGCCCCTTTTTTAAGCATAGCCATGGCCCCCCTGTTACCTGATACCAGTTTACTGCAGTTCTTAGGAGGGCCCTGTCCCACCTCAGTCTCCCAGCTGCAGATATGCGTCACACTCTTTCCATATCGGGGCTGCATCCTTTGCGGCCGCAGCGGGTCTCTCTGAACAGGGGATACGAGCAGTGGGGAGGTGGCGCTCCCGGGCATGCCGCACGTACATTCGCTATCTGTCACGCTAACCATTCTTCCATCTGTTCATGCAGGTGCAGCGGGGTTTTACAACAGGAGTCTGGTGTGGATCATCAGCCACAGCCTAGTCCAATGGGCCGCGAAGGCTGTAGGCCAGACTTGCTGGGGAACCCAGCTGGGATTGGCGAGCAGAGCTGAAATTCGCTGGATGGGGTGGAGCGGCATGCGGTGGCAGCAGTTATTCCCCACGCTTTAGGTGGTGCGGGCTAACAGGTCACTTGACATTGTGGTAATCCACTTGGGGGAGAATGACATACCTATATTGACGGGGGTAGCCATGATCATTAACATCAGAGCTGATTTGCTAGAGGTGGAGCATATTTCCCCCAGGGCTTCCATAGTATGGATGGACTTGGTGGCCCGGTTGAGGTGGGACAAAGCCCTGAGCCCCCAGTAGGTTGATAAATCCTGGTGTAATATCAATAGGGAGGTGGGAAAATGGCTTCACTCTAGGGGAGGAATAAGGATCTTTCATCATGGCATCACACACAGGTCCCCTGAACTTTATCGCCCTTGCCTTATTCCAGGTGTTTCGACAATGGAGATATGTGCGGTGGCTGCACATGCACACACACACAGCTGGGCACAAGATATGTGTATCATAGGATCCAGCCCAGTGTTTACAAGTGAACCCCATCTTATATTAAAACTCTAAAACATTAACTCAGGGCGAATTCACACGTGCAGCAATTATCTAGATTTTTAAAAACTGGTTCTCAATAGTTCGCTGTTAACAAGTCCTATTGCATTCACATGCATGCCATACCGTTTTTAAGTACAGCGAAATAATGCATTCAGACCTTCTTGTAGTGCGTGCTTACCCGGCTGCTCAGTGCGGTTCAGTTACAGGAAGTGGCCTGTGGGGAGCCAGAAGGTTGCTACTTTGTAAACAACATTCTTTGAGATGGCTCTAAACATTCTCACAACACACAACCTTCCAGCCAACATGGATTTTTTTTCCTTGTATGTTTAGAAAGGGTTGGAAGGAATGGTCATTCTGAAGGGTAGAGTGCTTTTTATACTAGAGAAGCTGAGACCATCATGTGGTCTATTATTTGAATAGGGTGAACATGCACAACCCAGTTATGAGAATGTTCGGAGCCAACTCAAAGAACGTTGCTTGCAAGGTAGCAACCTTCTGCTTTATCTCGCAGTCCGATCGGAGGGGGTGCCCCCTGCTTTCCTGCACGGGACTTCTAGACTGGGGGGCGGGGGGAGGATCAGGGAGTAAAGAGGGAGAGCCTGAGGCTGCTGGAAAGAAGCCCCTCGCATAGTGAGGCGCGCTGCTTCTCTCCCTGGTTTCTTTCCGGTATCCCGCTGCTGCTACTGCTGCAGCACTACGGCAGAGGCAGAGGCAGATGATTGAAAGGGACGGGAAGCATGGAGGGGAAGAACTTTTTTGGGGAGAAGCTGGCTGCAGCCTGCACCCAGCGAGGCAACTACAGGGCTCCAGCTGGTCTCACTGCTTCCGGTAGGGGCAGGAGTAAAACAGCGCACTTGGAAGCACGGTTGCATTCACATCAGAAAAGATTTCACACCAGTTAAAACCAGTACGATGTTGCTTTCACACTGCTGTTAAGTGCGGATTTATTGAAAACGGACAGCAAAAAGGTAGGTTTGAGTAGCTTTGAAAGTCGGATTTCTTTAGTGCGATATTGACCACATTTAATCGAATTTATGTGTTCAGACATGCATGAAACATTCGTTTTTTTAAAAAAATTGCAAAAATCAGAACGTCTGAATCCCCCTTCAGATATCATTTATTTAACTAAATATAAACCTTCTTGTAAATTCTGTCTTTTATTAACAGCACTAAACTGCTTTTAGCTGATCAGGGCGTAGCAGAAAGACCCATACCATTCTCTGTCTGTGTCTAACATAAAAGCTTTGTGCACTCTGTGTGTGTGTGTGTGTGTGTGTTGCATTTGGGGGCACAAAGTCCCTCTATTAGAAGGGAGAGACAAGAAGAGCAATATTCAGGCCTCAGGCACCTCTTTCCTGGTTGTCACCCAGGAGAAAGGCACTTGAGAGGACAATGGGGAGATGATGGAATGACAAGAAACTAAGTGGAATGAGCAGCAGGAGAGCTTCTGTCCCTCTTTATGGACTTGGTGTGTGTGTGTGTGTGTGTGTGTGTGTGTGTGTTGGGGGGGTTGCATGTAAGTGTGTAAAGAGCAGAACTTATTTGCTTAGGGGTGGGGCTTGTCCCCCTTTGGCCTATCAAACTGTTATGAAGTACGCAAACAGCTTCAGGCAGACCCCTACTCAGGCCTATCACATAGAGCTCTCTAGAATTTTCTGAAGGGTGGGTCCCATCTGAGCATGTGCAGCCACAGATTCAACACAATGTATTCCTCCCCTCCTTAAAGAGGTACTGCCCACTTGACATATGGGTTACACATCTACAGCCTTACATACATACACACCAAGGCCACAATCCACCAACCATTTACCCCAGAGTAGTCCCATTAAAGCTCACTCCACAATAAGTGGTTAGTGGATCATGGCTTTAATGTAACATGAGTCAATATGTCAGCATTACACACAGTGGGCAGTCTTCTATAATGAAGAGGGATGGCTGGAAATGACAAAAGCCAACTTTCTAGAAGGTTCCACGGATGGGTCAGAAAAAGTATTCAACCTTCTACCTAAGCCATTGTTTTACAAGGGAAGAAAGTACAGAGTTTGACTGATGTGCCAAGATGAAAATGAAGGGCTGAAGGGAAGGAAGCCAATGTGGTGGCAGGTTACACAGGTGCTGAAAAGGTCGGTATTGTTCCACTTTTATTAATCTTGTAAAGTAATGAACTTAGGGAAACGTGTATCACTTCCGATATAGCTGACCTGGCTGATGACCAAGTTTTGGAGGGTGGCACCGACTGAACTCTGTAGCACAATACAGAAAACATATTCTAAATAAATATGCATGGGAAAGGTTTATGGGAAGGCTGCCTTAGTGACGCATACAGTTTACTGTAAGGAATGTATGGTAATGAAATTTAGGACTCACTGAATACTCCAAACACAGGAGAAAAAACATAGAACATGGCTTGTGCTGCCCTGCCTTTCAGGGGAATTGGGATTGTGACCTGCTAGCAAATTCATGCAAAATAACTTCAGCATCAGAAGTGTCTTTCCCTTGTGTTTTCTGTATGACCCCCCGCCCCACTCCAAATAGAAGTAAACAAAAGTGGGAGTTAACAGTTGAAAGATTAATCCGCTGGAGTCTGGGAATGATCCATAGCTATCCGATGGCTGGTGGCCTGGGGTGTGCAGCTGGAAGGCCATTTTAAATTGTGGTGAGGAAAAGCATCAGCCCTGGAGAATGGCTGCCTGCAGACTGGAAACAGATCACCGACAGCTTCACCACCCCTGTCTTAGAGGATAGGTCTATATATACCTATTAGTCAAAATGGTCAGGGGATGAGAACCCTAAAACATCACTCCACTATGACCTATTGTGCACTTCTGTGAACCAACCTGGCCACCGCTGGAGACAGGATGCTTGGTTGCTTAGACTAGTAGTCTGACCCATTATTGGCCTTTCCTTTGTTAACATTTTTCAAACTGGCTAGTGATTATGAGAGTTTCAAGTCTGAAGTGTCTAGCATGAGCCACATTACAGGAACCTGATAGTAACAAAATGCCAAACAATCACTATAGAGTGGGGGGATGAGAAGCGGGAGGGGGGGGGGGGATTCTTTTAAGATGCCACAAGTTCGGAACACAAAATAATTAGCCACTTTGAAAAATCCTGAGCAAAGCCAACAGCATAGTGACTCCAGTCCCAAATAGTGGTTCAAAAGACCAGCAATCTCCAAAGGAACCATTCATGAGGAGTTTACAGAACAAAATATTTTGAAAATCAGGCACCAGGGCAGGGAGAAGTCTGGAGATGCTCTCCATGAAAGATGATCATGATCTTGTCCTTACAGAACGATCTGCAGAATAGGAAGAAACTCAATAAAACACCAACCAAGGTGTTAGGCAGTAAATGCTGCATGTTCACTGTCCCCTTGCATTGGGTGCTTTTACACACACATTTCTCCTCCATGTTTGCTGTTACATACTGAACCTTCTGTGTGTCTAAATCACTCACCCATAAGAACATAAGAAGTTCCCAACATCCTGTCTCCAACATTGGCGAATCACAGTGGCTTGGGAGAAGCACCCCAACAGGTCACAATGGGGGGTCCACTCCCTGTTGTTTTCCCCCAGCTTCCATCATGTTCCCTGATCCTGTCTGGCTAATAGCTGCTAATAGACCTATATTCCAGAAACTTGTCCAAATCTCTTTTAAACTCAGCTGTAGTACTGGCCCTTACCACAGCCTCTGGCAGTAGATTCCACAACCCAATTATACGCTGAGTGAAAAAATATTTTCTTTTATTTGTTTTAAACTTGCCAACCATGAGTTTAATGGAGTGTCCCCTAGTTCTAGTACTAGTTGAGAAGGCAAATAACTGCTCCTTGTTTATTAGTTCCACACCACTCATGATTTTATAGACCTCTATCATATCTCCTCTCAGTAGTCTCTTCTCCAAACTGAAGAGCCCCAACCTACCAAGCCTCTCCTCATACGGGAGCCCTTCCATGCCCTTGATCATTTTTGTTGCCCTTCTCTATACATTTTCTCCTTCAGCTATGTCTTTTTTGAGATGGGGCGACCAGAACTGAGCACAAAAATGGGGGTGGCCAGTGCGGTCTTGTACGGCAGAGAGGACTTCAGGGACCTTAGGCGGAGTATCTTGGAGACTCAGTTAGATGACTCCATTGTGATTGGTCAGCAGTTTATCGCCCTACTGGAGAGTTTTAGGAGTGCCCTCACCACTGGAAGGCCTTTAAATACAACTGTGCGGCCTTTGAGCCGCCTTCCTGGTTGGTACGATGCCGAATGTGCCGAGTATAAGGGACACCTTAAGGCCTGGCATAGGAAGGTTAAGGCCAATCCTTCCCAGGAGTATATTGTGCAGTTGTTGTCTATTCAACGACAATATAAGAAACTGATAAAGGAAAAGAAGCGGGCTCATCAGCAGAAAGCCTGGGAGGAGTTGGCCGTCGCCTTTAACAATCATGACCAGGTTAAGTTTTGGGCATTGGTTAACCAGGGTTTTCGTGTCTCCCCCCCTCAGGCTAGCATTACTGTTAACGCTTGGCTAGCCCATTTTGGGGGGTTATTTACTCGTATTCCCGACTTGCACATCGTGCCACAGGAGACCTTGAGGGAGGTCACCCTTTGGCCACCTGTTAAGTGTGAAGAAGTTAGATCTCTGCTTAGAGCAGTGCGCAAAGGAAAGGCCCCGGGAATTGATGGTATCCCTGTTGAGCTATTCTTGACTAACCTTGAATGGTGGTTGCCTATTTTGGCACATTTGTTTTCTATGATTAACAACACCGGTTCCATCCCAGCGGGCTGGAACGTTAGTATTGCAGTGCCCATATATAAAAAAGGGGATAGCTCGTTGGCCCAAAACTTTCATCTAATATGTCTTATCAATATAATCGCAAAACTTTATGCGAGACATCTTTTGGGCAAATTGGAGGACTGGGCCTCAGTGGCTGACTTTTTTCCTGAGGAACAGGCTGGTTACAGGGCAAAATACAATCGATCACTGTATGGACGCAGCCTCTGCACCAGATACAACTGGCACTGCTTAACACCATTTAATGGAAAAATGTGCGATCATCAGGAGGGGCAGCCTATATGTGTGTTTCTTAGATTTACACTCAGCTTTTGATTTATTAGACCGGAATATCTTGTGGGAGAAATTGTACAAAACAAACATGGATCGGAGGTTGGTTACTCTGGTGTATTTGTTGTATAATAATTCTGCCCTGAGGGTTCGTGTGGGAAAAAATGGGCAACTTACAAATCAGATCATGGTGTCCAATGGTGTGAGAGAAGGTTGCGTCTTGGCGCCTTTCCTTTTCAATTTCTACGTAAATGGTATAGTTGCTGCGGTTACCCAGGACTACTGTTTGCCTGCACGTGTACAGGGGAGGGCACTTGCTATCTTGTTATACGCTGATGACATGGCATTCTTCTCGCCCACTAGGTTGGGCATGAGAAGAATGTTAAGAGTAGTCAGGGAATTTTGTGCAGAGATGCACCTCTCTATTAATCATCAAAAGACTAAGATCATGATTGTTAAAAGGTCCTCCCAAAGACACAGGCATTTCAAGTGGTCTCTGGATGGGCAGGATTTGGAGCAGGTACCTGTTTACACCTATCTGAACCTGCGTTTTGCAAACAACTCTAGCTGGCAAAAACATATCCAGCTATCCAAACTTAAATTACAGCAGGCAGTCCTGGGGCTGTTGAGGTTCTGGAGGTCCCATGGGGGCAGGTTAATTGCCCCTGCATTGAGCCTCTTTAAAGTGAAGTCCAGACCAGGAGCATTGTACGGTGCCGAAATCTGGGGTGTGGCATCCATTGAGGGGCTAGAACTGCCCCAGAATGTTTTCCTGAGAACCCTCCTTGCTGTGCCTAAGAGTACTCCATCCTTCTTGTTGCGATTGGAGTCGGGCACCTTGCCTTTAAAAGTTAAAATCTTGGAGACAGTCCTAAAATATTGGATTAAGTTGGGGGACATGCCCGAGGGCAGGCTACCACGATGCTGTTGAATCGAGGCACAGTCATGGCCAGCAGCACCTACTTGGTCTCAAGGGGTGAAGAACCAGATTAGAAATCTTGGACTTTCCCCTGAGATGTTGGGCGCAGTCCATCCATGCGGTAGGAAACAAATTGTGCATAGGCAGCTGGTCGATCAAACTGCCCAGTTGGACATGGGGAAAGTTGCAGTGCTTAAGTGTGCACCCCTGTATAGAGAATTTAAGTACTCAGCTAGGTGCGAACGGTATCTGAGTGAATTGGAGGATCCTGGGTTGCGTAGGGCACTAACACTCATGAGGTTCGACTTGCTCCCTACCAAGGTTGTAATGGGGAGGCGAGTCGGAATCCCGTATGCTGAGAGGCTCTGTCCTTGTACACTGGGCTGCATGGGGGATCTGTTGCACACATTGTTTGTATGCCCCCTCACACAATGCATAAGAGAGCGGTACTTTCCCGCTGGGATTGGCCCAGGAGTGTGCCCAACCCCAGTCCAATCAATGAAACGTATAGCTTCCTTTAAGTCCCCTGATTGAATTACTATCTCAGCTCTTATGGCCCGTGATATTTATAGGCACCTATCCTGACATGGGGTAAGTGTTTAGGCACTTGCCCCGCGAAGGGAAGGTATGAATGCCACCATAATATAATTCTTTATATTAACAGGATTGTGGTGATGTAGGACAAGTAAGGCCTGTGTCGCTCCTTATGTATACTGTGTCAGGTCATGGGAGTGTGGTATTTCTGTGCTTAGGAGTGTTTTTCTCCCCAGCCTTACCATCTTGACTTAAGATCTAAGATTTAAGATCTAGGATAGAATAATGGGGGTAAAGCATTATTGTTGCTCAATGCTTGAGTGATATAATTTGTCTTATGAATATGACTGTTGATCGGCTATTGCCATTTTATTTAAAGCAGTGGATCACGGTGGCTCCCCTTGTTGGAAGCTATGGGATGATCCCCTTTTGAGTTTTTGTATATTGGATATTTTGTCTTTTGTGTTTTATTTGTATTTTATTTATTTGTAAATTGTTTTAAACGACTATGGCGAAAGCTATCTTGCCAAGATGCCCAGGCACCCAGTGTCATAAGATCCCGTTGCAGTTCCTCACAGTCTGCTTGTGTTTCAACTTGGTGTTGTCTGCAAATTTGATAACTTCACTCTTAACACCCTTTTCTAAATCATTAATGAATACATTAAACAGCACCTGTCCCAATGCAGATCCCTGAGGGACACCACTTTTTACATTGTGAAAACTGACCATTTAGTCCAACCCTTTGCTTTCTATCTTTTAACCAGTTTCTGATCCACAGTAAGACACGATCTCCTATTCCATGACTTTTTAATTGTCTCAAGAGTCTCTCATGAGGGACCTTATCAAATGCTTTCTGGAAATCCAGGTACACTATATCTACTGGGTCTCCCTTGTCCACATGCTTNAGGTACACTATATCTACTGGGTCTCCCTTGTCCACATGCTTATTTACACCCTCAAAGAATTCCAAAAGGTTAGTGAGGCATGACTTACCTTTACTGAGTGATCTTGGCTGCCAGCATGGTGGCCATTGGAGCTATTTTTCAGGCTCCCTGAGGGGATGGGGCAATGAGAAGTGGTCGTGCTCCCTGCTGCAACCGAGCATCTGGGAGAATTGTTGGGGATGCAGCCGGGCCACGGCGGGAAAGCCATAGCCTGGCCAGCGTTGCCCCAGCAACAGGGTTTTTGCCCAATGGCAGAGTGTGGGCTCCATGGCCCCTCCCCACTTCGGGGAGTGGCCTCTTCTCCCACGCACCTCGCCCTGGCCACATTCGGCCAGGCAATCACAGGAGCAAGCCACTCCTTCGGGCTCTCTCCTCCCCTGCAGCATGGGGAAGGATCAAGCAAAGGCGAGGAGGAGCCCTCAGCCGCGGCAACAACCCCAGGTGGAGGATCCCCCCAGTGAGCAGGCCTGTGCCCCTGCTGGAATACAAGGGGAGGTAACATCTGAGCCCCCTGGTCATGCTGAAAGCTGGCCTCCCGCCCTAAGGGGTTTGGCACAGGCAGTCCTGGGGGCCATGCAGGATCGGTTGGCGGGGTGTGAGGCCCTGATGGGGCGAATGACCGCATCGCAGGCCGGTCACACCCCGCCCCCATCCTCAGTTTAAAGCACAACCCAGGAGGGTTGGGTGTGGTACCCCCCCAGCTTCCATGGGCCCTGCCACTGGTCCCGAGGGGGGGCAGCATCCCTGGGACACATGTTGGCGAATGCCCGCCTGGACGGGTCTATGCCGGGGGGGCATGGTGGTCCCCCCGTCCTGTCTTTGGAAATGTCCCCAGGACTGGCCCAGCTGGGTGGCCAGGAATTAGAGAGGGGGGGTTATGTACTGGCCCCTTCCTCAATGCAGAATAAGGCATCAGCCCTGCAGGACCAGAGCCACCCTCTGCCTAGGAGGGGTGGACGGTTTGTGATTCCCCTGGCCAGGTTTAGGACAGAAGAGGGGGATGGGGATCAGCCAGAGCCGGCAGCTCTTCCCCCCCCCTCCACAGCTGGTTAGGACAAGGAACAGGGCACAACCTGTGCTCCCCGACTTGGGCGAGGGTAACCGCGGGTGGAAGGTCCCTCCGCCTCATGGGCACAACTGTGGTCAGTCCCCCCATCTCCCCCCCATGTACAGGGGATGGGACTGGGAGGGGCTCCTCCCTCTTCCCACAGGGTCGAGGAGCTCAAGGAAGGCATAGCGGGGTGAGATGATGAGATGTTGGCACCTGGATATCAGGAGGTGCTATGAAGGATCGCTGCCCTTGAGAGGGGATTACAAGCCATGATGCAAGAATTCCACTCCCTGCCAGCACCGGCGATGAGCACAGGACCGCAAGCAGGAGTATACAAAGGTACAGGGGTTACACAGGCAGCGGCATTCTCACTGAATTTTAGCAGGCCATTGCAGTACATGACATGGCCCCAGGATTGGTGGCAGGTGCAGGGGGAGGGGTGGCCCTGCAAGGGATGACAGGGGGACAACTACGGGGGTATACTAACCCTTGGATCCCAGCCTCCAACACAGTAGCGGGTGCACCATCACTGTTAACTGGTACCCCTCAGTACATGGCAGTGGGGTCTGAGACTCCCCGCCTATGGTGGAACGGGGCATGGGTACCTGCCCCCCCCTCCGGTGGCAATAACTGGGCCTGGTCCCTACAGGGCCCAGGCTGCCCAGGTGTGGGCCCAACCTCAGAAAACCCTTCGGGCCTGCCATGGTGGGCAGAGGCCAGTCCTCCTGATTGGGGGTGGATATGCTGATGTTTGGGACCCCATAGGGGCCCATCTTCTCCAGTCTACAAGGGAAAAAATATGGAAGGGTGACTATATCGATATTTTCACCCTGCTATTTACTGACTCTATATCTGACCCGAAGGACAACGGGGAGTTGAAGGAAAAGGAGCCTTTTCGGCTCCCAAAAGCTGACTGTAACTGGGCTAATTGGACATTGGCATATTCCATATACCAAGGGGTTATGGTTCAGGCGTACCCGGCCCGGGCTTACGTGCTGATGAAATATGCAGACATCGTCCGCTGTGCTTATGACACGGGACCCTCAGGGTCCTGGCTCAGGTATGACGAGGCTTTCCGTCATAGGGAATCCTACACTCCCAGTCTTAGATGGGACACACACGCCCTGGACTTGTGGATAGACTGCATGAACGATGTGGCCAATGCCCCAAGGACCAACAGTGGGCATGTTTTAACTCACACCTTCTAATGACCCCTTTCGGAGCGAGGTCCAGAAGGTCCAAAGCCCTACAGTGTCACAGTACTGGGAGTTTGCTCGCTCAGGTAGGTGTGGGCATCTAGGTTGCAGATTAAAGCAGATTAAAGCATACGTGGGGGGAACCATGCCACCATGGCATGCACCAAAGGGTGACAACCATAGGGAAGGAATAAAAATGGCCAGGGTCCCTCGGGGAAGGGCAACCAAGGTGGCCCCCTGGGTGGGGGTGCTGGAAAGGGCCCAACCCCAGTTAATAGGGGTGGGACTTGGTGCAAAAAAACAGATACCGGTTTTACCGGTTACTGATTTGCAAAAAAATTGGTTTACTGGATTAAATCCGTTATACCGGTACCGTTTTTTCCCCATTGATTTCAATGGGGAACTGTCCCCATTGAAATCAATGAAAAAAATCCCCAATACCTTCCCCCTCCCAGATTGCACGTGTGGAAGTGGGGACACCCCCCACCCACCCTGCCCAGCCTGGATTTTTTTTTTTTTTTTTTACCCAAAGTCCCTGCGGGCTTTGGGCCGCCGCCATGCTGGCGGCAGTGACCCAACCCACACCAGCAGGTACTAGGGAAATCCCTGGGGTGGGGGTTGGTTTAACACCCCCCACCCCAGGGATCGCCCTACCCCCCCACCCAGGGATTGCCTTACTTGTCTTCCGGGCGGCGGCAGCAGCAGCTGCACGGCGCATGTCCGGTTTCAGTGCTAGGGCTTCCATGCTTCACTAGGCCTTCTGGGGAACTTCCAGGTTTCCCCGGAAGGCCTAGTGAAGTGCTGAAGCCACTGCGAGCACTGAAGCTGGACTCGCGCCTTGCTGCTGCCACTGTCGCCACCACCCGGAGGGCAAGTAAGGTGATCCCTGGGTGGAGGGGTAGGGTGATCCCTGGGGTGGGGGGTGTTAAATCACCCCCCACCCCAGGGATTGCCCTAGTACATGCTGGTGCGGGCTCCAGGTCACTGCCACTGGTGCCCACACTAACAGGGACTTGGGGGGGGGAATCCAGGCTGGGCAGGGTGGGTGGGTGGTGTTCCCCCTTCCACTCGCACAACCTAGATGGAGGAGGGAAAGTGGATTTTTTGATTGTTTCTTTTTTACATTGCAGCCATTCATTTCAAATGGCCACAATGTAAAAAATACGGCATGGGGAACCACTACCGGTACCCCAGATTATCTGGTTAATCCGATACCGCCGGTAAAGCAAAATACCGTCAGTATTGGATATCAGGGGAACAGAAATTCCCACCCCTACCAGTTAAGATTGACCAGCTTGAACGAGTACTAGCTAGCCACCCGGACAGGGATGAAGTGATGTAGATAGTTAATGGTTTTAGGCATGGTTTTAGGATACCGGTTGGGGATGTGCAGCAAGGTAGGGTGGCTCTCAACCTTAAATTCATAGTGGGACTGGAAAACATGGTTAAGGCTAAACTGGACAAAGAAATCAAGGAAGGGAGGATGGTCGGCCCTTTCTCGACCCTGCCCATTGGACTTGGTTGTCTCCCCCCTGGGAGTGGTTCCCCCAAAAGTGCCTGGCGAATATTGTTTAATTCACCACTTATCACACCCTCGAGGCAGGTCTGTAAACAATGCTATCCCCAGGGAACTTACTTCGGTTCAGTATGTGTCCTTTGACAGTGCAGTCCAGATGGTAAAGAAAACCGGACAAGGGCCAAATGTGACATTAAATCAGCCTTTTGCCTCCTGCTGTCCACCCTGACAGTATTCGCCATTTCGGCTTCCACTTTCAAGGGAGTTTTTATGTTGACCGGGTGATGCCCATGGGCTGTTCCATTTCATGTTCTGCATTTAAGAGATTCAGCTCCATGGTCAAATGGGTGGTCTGGCAGCGGGCGGAAGGCAGGGAAATCACAAAATATCTGGACAATTTCCTTTTCATTGGCGGGGCAGGGACTGCTGAGTGTGTTGGGTTGATGAATAATTTTCAAAGGGTGGCAGACAAGCTAGGTATTCCACTAGTGCCAGAAAAGACAGAGGGTCCAGCGACCACCCTCACTTATTTGGGTATCGAGATGGACATGGTTAGGTGCATCTCTCATCTCCCAACTGATAAGTTGGTAGCACTAAGAGGCAAGGTTGAGGCGTGTTGCACCGCAGTGAAGGTTACGATTAAGGAGTTACAATCCCTCCTGGGAAGCCTCAAATTTGCATGCAGGGTGATTGACACCGGACAAGCTTTCCTCTCTTGATTTTATGACAAGTGGAAAGGTAGCCCCCAACTGCACCATCACTGTCACGTTACACGGGAAATGAAGGAAGACCTCTTGGTATGGGCGCAGTTCCTGGATGGTTTCAATGGGGTTACTTTCTGGTGGGAGGAACTCCTATTAGAAGCCGAGCTACAGGTGCACTCTGACGTGGCGGGGGGAATGGGTTTTGGTGTGTATTTTAGGAACAAGTGGTGCGCTGTACAATGGTCCCGGGAGTGGATGGAGTCCGAGATTCCCAGGGACCTGACCTTCCTGGAATTTTTTCCAATTGTGGTAGTGGTACACCTCTGACCAGAGGTATTTGCAGACCATTCCAGCCTAGTCTGGTGTGACAATATGGCAGTAGTGCATATTGTCAGTTCCATGTTCTCCATGTCCCACAGGGTTATGAGGCTAGTCAGGGCATTCGTCTTAGCATGCCAGAAACATAACATTTTGTTTGTTGCAAGGCATGTGCTGAGTGTGAGAAATTGCATAGCCAACGCCCTCTCTCGATTCCAGATGGTGCGCTTCTGCTCCCTGGCACCATGAGCCAGGCTGACACCGGAACCCCTCCCTCCAGCTGTGTGGACCCTTGGATCATAGAACTATACACCGTCATTCAAGGATCCTTGGCAGTGCGGACACGGGTGGCTTACAGCTGGTCTTTTAGGGAGTTTCAGGAATTCCATGCCCAGAAGGGCTGGCTGACAGATTTCCCCATCCCAGAAGCTCAGATGCTCCAGTTTGCTCTCTCCCTAAGGCGTCTGGGAGCAGCAGTAGGAACTATAACCAGTAAGCTATTCACCCTCGGGTTCATGAGCCGGTTGGCAGGCTATCCCTCACCAGATTAGGGTTTTTTCACACGTAGGCTACTGGAAAGGTGGTCACGAGAACAGCTAAGAGAGCAGGATACAGGGACACCCATAACCCCCCCCCCCCCACTCCCTGTTTGGAGGAATAATTAGTTGTCTGAGTCATGTCCCAAAGAGATGGGGATGCAACACCTGGTGCAGAGGCAGGGCATTGCCAGTACCAGGGTTAGCATCCCTGGGAAGCGTGCCTACGAAGGCATGTAGGGACATGCACGATTCCAATCCTTACTCACATCCAGAAAGGACGTTGTCCCCTTTAGCCGAGGCCGCGAGCCAGGGGCTGAAGGGGAGATGTTGGGAATAAGTTTTGGGGTTGGAACTGGAGGGCACATCCAGGCCAAACTCCCCGGTGAATTTTGTTGATCAGTTAATCTTGTTAGTACTGGACCCAAAATTGCTTAAAGGCAATTACGGGGTGGGAAAACCTCGATCTTCCGGTATCCGATAATGCCGGTACTGGGCGTACCAGCATTATCAGATTCAACCCGGTAATCCGGGCCGTTTCCCGGATTCCCGGTACCGGATTTTTTTTTACATTGCGGCCATTCAAATGAATGGCCGCAATGTAAAAAAAAACAACCACAAAAAAACTGCGTTTCCCTCCCCCTCCCAGGCTGCGTGGGTGGAAGGGGGGACACCCCCACCCACCCTGCCCAGCCTGGATTTAAACACTGTTTCAGGCTCAGGAGTTTGCTACGTATAGTCATTGCCAATAAAGCATAATTTGCCACTCCTTTTGCCTCCTCTGAATTTCTTGGGTTCAACCACTTCCTCAAAACTATCAGCGAGGGTAGAGAATTTATATCCTTTGCTAAGTGCTTCAGTCGTAGAGTGCGAATTTTATCATACGCTGGGCAAAAGGTGAGGACATGGACCAAATCTTCAATGGCCTTGAGATTACACAGAGGGCAAAGTCTCGAATTTCTATCGGTTCCTTTATACTGTCCTTCCGTTATCATTGATGGAAAGTTCTGGAAACAGAATAGGGTGTATGCACGTCTTAATTTGGGGTCCTGCCAGGTAAAAAGGTAGCTATTTTCTAAATTCTCCAGTTGGATCACATAATATTCTGGAGCTATTTTCTGGACTCTAATCTCCCCTGGGGTCCTTTGCAGGTCTTGGTCGAACACTTTGCATTTGACCAAAGTCATGACCCTAGCATAGTCGTACCCGTAGAAAAAATCTACTGAGAAGCCTAATTTGCAAATTTCTTTTTCTATCAAAATGCTCCATTTCATCCTCCTATCTGATATGGATCCAATAAGTGAAGATCTTTAATTTTAGCCAAAAAGCTATCATTAGAATCATTGCCCTAGCTTTAATTGAATACACCTTTGTCTCAGTGCACAGTAAGGCCACTGTGTTCCTGGAGGAACTCCGAGGATCGTTCTCAGGAATTTATTTTGGAATTGGTCTAATTTTTCCAAAAAAACCCACCCCCAAATAGAAATTGAATACAACAGTTGGGGGACTGCTTTTTCAGCAAATATTCGGAGAGCAGGGGGTACCAATTGTCCACCCTGTTTGTAGTAGAAAGATACTATGGCTGCTATAGTTTTGGTAACCTGTTGTTTTATATATTGAAAATGGCTTCTCCAAGAGCCTGTCGCTGAGATAAGGACTCCCAAATATTTGAATTCCTCCACCTGCTCAATCTTTGCTTGCCCTGTTAACCACTGATGGGTGGTCTTCACCCGTCTCCTGCCTGTAATCAAAACCTTTGTTTTTGTATAGTTTACTGTCAGGCTCTCTTGACAGCAATAATCTTCAAATTTCTGGAGTGACCTTCTCAAACTTATTCGAGTTTGAGATAACAAAACCGCATCATCGGCGAACAGGAGTATCGAGATGCCTCGAACGCCGATCTTTGGAGGGTGGAGCTGGTCTTGTCTCATAAATTCCACAACATCATTTAGAAAGAGTATAAATAAGGCCGGAGTCAAGATGCATCCCTGCCTGACCCCTTTGCCCACTGGGATCGGTTGTGTCATAGGAAGAGAATTTGAGGGCCTTACTTGCATGGTATTCCCTGTATATAGTTGAATCATTAGAAAGAGAAGGCGTGGGTCAATAGTAGTTCTGCTTAACTTATTCCACAGCCTAGTTCTGTCTATCGGGTCAAAGGCTGCCTTAAGGTTGACAAAACATAGGTACAAATTTGATTTCTTATTCTGCCCTGGGCGCTTCAAGCCCATATAGTTAGTTATTATGTGGTTCAAGACATAGATCTGGTAAACTGTGGACGTGTTTTTCCTGAATCCCGCCTGTTCTGGATCGAGGATAGATTCTTGATCCATCCACTCCTGTAATTTGGCTAGCAAGAACTTAGCATAAAGCTTGCCCACCACGCTTAGTAAGCTAATGGGCCTATAGTTATCTGGTGACTGGGGGTCGCCCTTCTTGTAGATTGGGACCACAATACTTGTTAACCACTTTTCTGGTATACGTCCAGAGTTATTAATAACTGTAAAGACCTCCGCTAAGATTCTTGACCACCATTCAATTTGGGACTTCAAAAGTTCCAGAGGGATATAATCCCCTCCCAGGGATTTCCCAGATTTAGTCTTGCAGATCAAATCTTTTACTAACCTAGAAGACTGAAAAATCTGGAACTTTACCGTGTGTGTAAAAATGTGTGTAAAAATGCCCATTTTTGGTCTTGTGCTCAGCCATCACATGTGGTCTACACATAGAAAGCCATGTTTCTCCACATAGAAAGCCACATAATATTTTCACTGGATAGTGCCCTTAATGTATATTTTAACAGGAGTATCAGGATCATATTTCACAGTGTTTTATTAGTATATTACAATATGCCTCTACAGAACAGGTGCCTAATAAGTAAAAGATAAATACAGGAGAATAACCTAGAAACCCAACTCTTAGTGCCCTTGCTTTAACCACTGTGCGGTGCTCCATTGCTGGCAGGACAATCGTTCACCATTGAATCTTCACCTATAAATCTCTTCACAACCTTGCTCCCCCCTACCTCTCTGCACTTATTGCCCTCCATACTCCAGCCCGTGCACTTCGCTCCTCCTCTGTCCCTTCTCTCACCCTTCCACGCCTTCCCTGCTCCCCTAAGCGCCTTCGTCCCTTCTCACTTGCTGCCTCCCATGCCTGGAACTCCCTCCCTGTCCACATCCGCCTTGCCCCCTCCCTTCATACCTTCAAATCTCTCCTTAAAACTCACCTCTTTCGCTCTGCTCTGTCTGACTCTTTGTCCTGCTGAGCCACTATTCCTATACCTACGATCGGTTTACCCTTATCCTTGCAACATGGACCTGCCTGCTGTCATTCTCATCGTAACCAAGCCAAGTACGTGCACTTGAGACCTCGCATCTTCATGAATGTTAGACCCCTTGTCTCTCCCTCTGTTCCCCTTCCTATGTCTCTCCCCCAGCTCCTGTCGCTCAGATTGTAAGCCCTAGGGGCAGGGACCGTGTCTATTTTATTACTTTGTAAAGTGACAGGTACACTGCTGGAGCTATATAAATGTTTGTTAATAATAATAATAATTGAAGTCAATTGGAGTTTTGTCATTGACTTTAGTGAGTGAAGGTTTATGCCTCAAGTATATTCTTCTTATTCACAATTACATGCAACCTGAATTCACTTCTTATTTATTGTAATAAGGAGATGCTTCATGTTAAACATCACTTACTGGAGTTGTGATCAAAAAAGGGAACACAACTCTGGCACCATTGCTGCAAACTGTCCTCTGTACACCTTTTGTTAAATACAGATGTTGCTATCATTTCAAGCTGAACCTACATGCCATACAGACTCCTGAATTATACAAGAAGTGATGCAGAGTAATGGGAGATATGCCACCATTCGTTTCTGATGTGATGTTCACAGTACTGTGCTAATGATGATTTTATTTCCTTGAAAGCTGTGCCACTTCTGGTTAATAATAGCCCATCTCTTTGCATGAGACTGCTTTTAGACGTGTGCATCGTGCACACAGCGTGAAATCATGCCGTGTGTAAAAATCCCATGGGCGGGGTTTAGATGCAACATTTCACACGTTAAAGATGGCCGCGCATTCTTTTAAAATGGTGAACTAAATACCTTGAGGTATTTAGTTTGTTGTTTTAAAAGAATGTGCGACTGACTTTAACATGTGAAATGTTGCATCTAAACTCTGCTTGTGGGATTTTTACACGTGGCGTGATTTCACACCACATGTGCACCGCACACGTGTGTGAGTCTACAAATAGGAACAGGAGACATTTTCACCTAAGAAGAAAGGGACTGAGAAAAGAGGTCAGCTGAGGAATAGCAGGGGCACTGGGCTAGGCACCAAAAGTCTTGGTTTCACAAAAGTCAGTTGTGCTGCTGGGAGACTGGAATCATTTCATCAAATTGTACCATTGGCAGTATCTCACAGTCATCTAGTCCAACCACCTGCTTCCAGGCAGGATACCCTACAGCATCCTAGGCAGATGTGACTCCAGGGGGAATTTTGGTATCGGATTTTTCAGATTCTGTTCTTTATGCATTTTGGATCTCGTTTTGGTTTGAGATTTTTTGCTTTCGGTTCTTTATGAATTTTGGATCTCGTTTCGTTTTTTGATTTTTTGGATTTGGTTTCTTTATGAATTTCAGATCTCATTTTATTATTGGATTTTTTTGGATTTGGATCTTTATGAATTTTGGATCTCATTTTGGTTTCATATTTTTCAGTTTGGGATCTTTTTCTAACATTGACGTCAATGGGAACAAGCCACAATGAAAAAATCCCTCAAAACCAGCACAATGCAGAAAGAAAGAAAGAAAGAAAGAATCAATGTAAAAGTACTGAAATGCCTGAAACAAAAAAATCTGAAACTTTTGATTAATCCCAAATAGCCATTTTCAGGCAATTTCAGTTCTGTTTGAAACCGAAATTCCCATCCCTATCTACAGCTTCTGAAAACATCCAGTGAAGGAGATTCTATTAGGCAACCTATTCCATTGTCCAATCATTTCTGTTATTATCATTATTTACTATTGATATACTGACAGAAATGTTCCTGATATTGTCGAGTCATGATTAGAGTCAGAACCTGGCCCCGAGGGGTTCTAATCTAGGATAGACAAGGAGGAGGGAAATGTAGGGATAGACAGGCATACCTGCATGAAGCTAAGAAGTTGCACGTGCATGTCCTTAGCTTAGTTACATTACAAGTGGAGTGTTATGGATTAAACAAATTATATAAGGGCGGTTACAGCAAAAATAAGCTTAATAGCAAATAGTATTTTTATAGACTAAACACATTAGTACAGATGGATGAACACATAGGAGCATTTACGCTGATGATTGGATGACTAATCTCGGATTTAAATTTTTTCAAAAAATCCTAGGAAAGATGGAATGCATTTAAAGCACAGGGAAAGTTTTATATTTTCAAAGCATGTGGCTTACTTGCAGGCAAAACCTCAAAACAGAAAACACCATTCACATTAAGTTCAAGTTGGGAGCAACTATTTACAGTGTCAGTTTCGTTGTGCATGTGAAGGACTGTGGATTTCAGCCCCAGCATTCATATGAACAGAAAAGAAAAGAAAAATGAAGAAGCAGCTATCATAATTGGGCTCTAATTGGTACCATTCAGTCAGAGCAACCTCAACAGAACCTAAAACTGAATTATCATAGAAATAGTTCCATTTCATTTTGTGTGAAATCCACATTCCCTAGAAGGTCCAGACTGCTGTGCTCAATAATGTTTCTGGAGTGAATGCAGGTGTAAACCCATCCATGGACCCTGAAGGTCATCCAAAGACACAAGCGGAAGAAGTGCAGTTGAAGAGGACCAGAGGACGGATCCTCACAAAGTTACACAACAGTCTATAACTGTTGCATCATTTCTCCATCAAGAACAGCAGTGGCAGGGTGGAGGTTGTACAGCGTTGCTCACCTTCCCAATCTCACCATACTCTTTTTACAACAAACTAGAAGCCTAAAGTTTTCCACAGGTGGAGTAGAGTGGAGGTTGTTTTTCCAAGTCAAGGTCTATTGTCAAGACATGGTGAAGAAATTTGTATTCCTACCACACTTCTGAAAGTCAGCAGAAGGTGGAAGTTGCTTGGAATGTCAATCTACACTTTTTAAAACCACAATTTATTTAACTAAGAAATGTATATGCTCCCCCTCCCATGCAACGCACAATGGTTCACCATGCTTATTGTAGATGATTAGCCATGCATAACTTCTCAATGCAAAACTTTGGGTTTTATAACAATTGTCTATTTTAAATTATGTCTAAGGTTGGAAGTTGTTTCAGTTTATTAGGCTCACCAGGCAAAGTTGTGGCCATGCAAAAAATAAGCCCCGTTATTAGCAATATGTTGATGGCATTTATTTTCCCAAGATTTATTCTTTCTTAAAGTCCTATCCTGCCTTTACTTCTATTTTTGCAATCTCCTGTGCTATGCAAATCCCAATGAACTGGGATCCTATCAGGACTTAATTTGTGGAGGGAATTGCCAGGGCTGGGTCATTCAATTCAAAGGGGGACTGAGCTCTGGATAATGTTCCCAGTAGGAGTGTTCACCCCAAAATGTGTACAAACAGGAAAAGGCTGAAATAGTCTGTTATTGAGGGGATCTGTCCCCCTCTGGTTACCCAAGTTTACAGCCTTGGAGTGCTTCTGGACCCCTTGCTGCAATTGGAACATCAGGTGGCCAGGAATGTTTTTCACCAACTCCATCTGGTGAGTAGGCTGCATCCCTTTCTAATCTTTCTAACTCGGATATGGCCACCATCACCCTTGCTTTCATCACCTCAAGGCTAGACTACTGCAATGTGCTCTATGTGGGGCTGCTCTTGGTGACAGAAGCTGCAGTTGCTGCAGACTTCAGTGGCCCGACTCCTTTCAGTGGTGGATCACATTGAACACATTTCACCCGTGCTCTATAATATGCAGTGACACCCTATAGCCTTCTGGACACATTTTAAAGCCCTAAATGGCCTTGTCTCCACAAATCTGGGAGACCGCCTGTCCTTCCATGCTCCATTGTGATCCCTGCAGTCAGCCAGGAGTGCTCTCCTATGGGTACCACCTGCTAATCTTGTTCATACGGCACAGGCCCACACACAAAGGCATTCTCGGTTCCTGCCCCAGGATTGCGGAACTCCCTTCCCCTGGAGGTCTGTCAGAGCCCAAGGCTGAGCATTTTCTGGAGGCAGTGTAAAACACTTCTCTTTAGCAAAGCATTTGGCAGGCGGGGTTAGTGGTTGAGGGGGCGAGGATTTTAGGATGAGAGTGGGTTTTTTAATGAGGTTTTTTAATGGAGTGTTATTGTACTTTTATGATGTGTGATTTTATTATGTAAGCCACCCTGAGCATTAGGGGAAGGATGGGGTAGAAATGTCAATCAATCAGTCAATTTCAGGGTTGGAAATGAAAGCCAGAAAAACCTGGGTAGTTTATTTGGTTTTAATTAAAAAAAACTTTGTTGGCCCACCCCCTGTGCTGGTCTTCATATAGATTAAGGCTGCATTCTCACCTGCAGCAGCGGGAGGGGTGAGGGAAGATGCATCAGCGCCGAGGAGCCGGCCGATGGGAAAAGAGCCAGTGTGAACAGGGACCTGCCATGGTTTCTCTCGTGCATGTCAGAGCAGGATTTTGTGCCCTGACCTGCACAAGAGAAGTCGCGGCAGATCCCCATTCGCACCGGCTCTTTCCCCATCAGCCAGCTCCTCCGGGCTGCTGCATCTTCCCTCGCCTCTCCTGCTGCCGCCACTGTCGCCGCAAGTAAGAATACAGTCTTAATCGCAAGAGGCAGGTTAATCCAGTGGTTGCCTGTTAGCCAGAGAGTAGGTTTCATTTCCCTTCTCTGACAAATGAAACTCGGGGGCAGAGGGAAGGGGACATGGTTTCTGAAGCAGGCTGGAGTCCTGGCAATTCATTTTTTAATATAAATTAAGCCCTGGATACTATTGCATTGGGCCTGGACCTGAAGCAGTTTCTGATGAGAGTAGCAGCATCATGCCACCAGTGGATTTCTGAAGCTTGGAATGTTTAGGAACATTGCTTGACCATATAGTACAAAATCCTACTTCCATTATTAATGCAAGACACCTTTTGAAGTTTTAATAAATAACTGAACCACTGTGTGTGGAGTATAGGCCATTTAAAAAAAATTGGGGCCTTAAGCCAATACTTATTTAACATCATTCAGCAGAAATTCTTCTGACGGATAGGAAATCACCAGGTGACCAGGTCTGACAACTAAGTATTACGAACAACCACAACCTGGAAGTTATATTAACCATGAAGGTGACAGATCAGTGTATGGAGTAAACTGGAAATCAAATCATGTGCTCTAAAAAAAAATGTATATAGATTGACAGCCGGGGCAAGCAGAGTGGTTTGTTTTTATTTATTTTATTTATTCTCACTTGGTTTCTTGCCCCCCCCCCCTTCTATAGCAGCTCGGGGACTCACAACAGATTAAGAACAAATAAAAATATACAAAATATACCAAACATAAATAACATATAAATAAATAAGCAATATAGAAGACAATATAAAATCCACAATAAATGTACCTAGGTGGAACTAAAACACCCTCCCCCTCCCTCTTCCCACCCAACCCCCCACCCATCACTAGGGCTGTAGCGGAATATCGCAGCGGTAGCTATTTCCGGCGGAAACAGTGTTTCCGCAATTAGTGGAACGGCATGGCAGAGGCTTTCATTCCGCGGTTTCATTCCGCGGTTCCGCGGTTCCGCTTATTTAATTCCGCAACTTAGTGGAATCGTGGAAACATGACATTTTCGCTATTTC
>QEPC01015557.1:333945-347298 GCA_003113815.1 Sphenodon punctatus
GAGTGAGCCAGGGGCGGGGTTTTGGGGGCCAGATGGGGCGGGAAGAGAGGGGGGCAAGAGAGTCAAGGGTTGAGGAGAGAGAGGTGTTGAGAGCTGAGATGGCAGAGTCAGGGGAGGAGGAGGAGAAAATGGAGGGGAAGTCGGGGGATAGAGAGGAGGCAAACTCCATGGGGGTAATGGCCTGCATATTTCAGAAGGGGCGCGGAGAGGAGGTGGAGGAGGGGGTTAGTGGGAAAGGCTGAAGGAGGCGAGGAAGTGATCAGAATTATGGCAGGGATCAAAGGAGAGGTCAGCAAGAGAGCACTTTTGTGAGAAGATGAGGCCGACGGAGTGGCCATCGGTATGGGTGGGGGAATTGGTCCAGAGTCAGAGATCAAAGAAGGAGGTCAGGGAGAGAAAGTGGGAGATCGAGGACGTGGAAGGTGTGTTAATGTGAAGGTTGAAATCACCAAGAATGAGAGCAGGGGTGTCATCCGAGAGGAAGAAGGTGTCATCAGAGAGGAATAAAATAACAAAATAAAACAATATCCCACATAAGCTAGTCCTGGCACGGAGCTCAAATCTCTCACTCTGCAGGTGTTTGTGGGGTGCCACTCTAACTCCCTCCTCCCCGCCAGCCCTGGGTCAGACCCCAACATACAACTGCCTCGCCAAAAAGCCAAATGCGGCTGTGATCTCACACCAAAACTCTTCTCTGTGGGTATTTTCAGAAGTGATGATACTACACTTAGACACAATCCAGGGTAACGGCCACCACCCCGCCCCGGGGTAGGCTGGTACCCAGAACAGACGTGACGGTGCGCCTTGTCACACTTTCCCCCGAACCGTGGTAGCACTTACCACTGGCTGTTCCCCATGATCACAACTGGTGGCAACTGCCACCACGGTTCAGGGTAAAGTGTGGTGAATATCTGGCAGCCGCCGAACAGAAGTGACAGTGGTTGTGACCTCGGGGTGGGGTTAAGTGCGGTAAAATGTGATGAAGCATGGTAGCGTTACTTCTGAAAATACCCACAGAAGCAGGTGCACACCAGAACCTCCACAGAGCTTCCATCTCCTTTAAATTTCCACTGCTACTAGTGAGTTTTTCCAGGTGAAATTTTCCAGAAAAATCCAGAATTCTATATTTTTCTCTGGGAAAACAGGAATTCTATGATTTTCTCTAATAAAACAGAAATTCCACATTTTTCTCTGATAAAACAGGAATTCTGTGTTTTTCTCGCTTTACCTGATGACACTCAGCTCTACCTCTCATTTTCATCCTACCCAGACTCAACAGTCTCAGTGCTTTCCTGGTGTCTGGCAGCTGTGGGTGACTGGATGAGGGCAAGTCAACTGAAGCTGAATCCTGACAAGTCAGAGGTGATGCTGGTTGGTGGGGTCAGTGATTTGGGGGTGAGGGGGTAAGAACGCTCATCATAGATGGGGTTCATCCTCCTCTGACATCTCAGATCTGGAGCCTGGGGGTGCTCCTAGATAAGAAAAAACGAAAGCATCAAAATCAGTTACCAACCCTCACTAAGGGGTGCCACACACAAAGGTGGAAAAAACTATTTCAAACAAGAAAAGGAAAAAAACAGAGGCTTAGATGGAATGTACAAGCTTTACTCATGGAACTTAAAAACTCTCCCTGGATCACAACCAAGCTCTACCCTCTGCTGTGAACACAGCCAAGTAATAGCCCAGCAGCTCCAAAGAGGAAAAGGTAATATGTTGGGCAAGTATGGCTACAGAGTAGGCTTTACAGATATAACCAGAATCCAATTATGTGTTAGTCTGAGATAACATCAACCGCTATACACAATCATACTACCAGATATCATAGATACATTGTCAAATCATCATGGAATTCTGTATCCATACTGGAAAAATCCATACAAACTAGACAAAACATTAAACTGTGCTGGACATAATTATGTTTCTGACCACCTCTACGGGTCTTTCTCAACAGCACTTCATAGTCCACTGGAGCAGAGGGTGAGTCTATTGGAATAATAATATAGATAAAGTTAATAGATCAATAAAATATCTATTACTTCAATCTGGTCTCAGACCCTAATGTTATCCAAAGGGCTTACCTCCTACCAAAAGCGATTTCAGGTACTCAATCCAAGTCCAAGGTGCCCTAAATAACACAATACAAAACTGGGTTGATCCCATTTTAACCTATTTCAATGTTTAATAGAAATATACCAAAAACAAATCAAGTCCTAGATAAACACCAAATGTACTCACTCTCTGCTCAATTCCAACACCACTCATAGAGCTTTCCAGACTAAAAGCCCCATACAGCCAACTTGCTTCTAATGTAACAGGTTATACTTTTAAACTAATCAGAGTAGTTAGTCCCATGTGATCAAGATTCAAAGTAATGCCTCTACTGAAATACACAGCCATTCTTGTGGTTGTCAAAAACCTTCAATTCCTCCTAAAAGGACACTCCCAACACCTACTACATTCCCGGTGTCTGGCAGCTGTGGGTGACTGGATGAGGGCAAGTCAACTGAAGCTGAATCCTGACAAGTCGGAGGTGATGCTGGTTGGTGGGGCCAGTGATCTGGGGGTGAGGGGGTAAGAACACCCATCATAGATGGGGTTCACCCTCCTCTGACATCTTAGATCTGGAGCCTGGGGGTGCTCCTAGATCCACAACTGTGTTTGGATGCCCAGGTGCTGGCTGTGGCTGGGGGCACCCTCTGCAATTACATTTGGTTAGAAGGCTCCAGCCCTATATCTTCTGACCTTGCTGCTATCATTACCTCGAGACTAGACTACTGTAATTTGCTCTACGTAGGGCTGCCCCTGGTGATGGTCTGGAGGCTGCAGCTAGTGCAGAATGCGGTGGTCCGTCTCCTTACAGGGATGGGCCAACGTGAGCGTACAACTCGAGTTTTGTGTGCACTGCATGGCTGCCAATAGTCTTCTGAGCCCGATTCAAAGTGCTGGTTTTAACCTTTAAAGCCCTACATGGACTGGGTCCCACTTATCTGAAGGACCGCCTCATTCCCTGTGCCCTAAACCAGCCTTTGACGTCTGCCAGGAGTGCTCTCCTTGAGGTCCCGCATTGTCGGCGGATGGTGACTCTGAGGAGGTGGCTGCGCTGCTGCTCTGGAACTCCCTCCCGGATGAGACCTACCTCCGCCCAGATTTGATCACCCTCCAGCAGCTATGTAAGACCTTATTGTTCTGCCAGGCATTTGGAGAAGGAGATGGGTAGGGTGGGGAGGGGGTGTGGGTTGTTTTATTTACGTTTTATTGATGCTTGTTTTTATTTGTATATATATCAAGGGTGATAGATATTGGTAAGCAAGAAGATATTGCTGCTTTGGTGGACTGGAAAGTTGCACCCATTTACTTTCGAATTAAACAAATACATGGGTTTGAATTATATTTGGACTGGTTTCCCAAACGTTGTATATGTACTATGTAGAGCTTATACACAAGCACGTATGCAGCTAATTAAATCTGCTATAACCCAAGGAAGATATGTAAACCAGCCTTATGTAAATCGTAACTGTCTATGTAGCGACTCCCAGTTGGAGGATGTTTTGCATATCATCTTCCATTGTCCTCTATATGAAGAGCTTAGGCAGACTTGGTTAGCTCTCCTGTGGCATGAGTATCCTTATTTGTCTGATAATTCTCAGCTAGAGCAATTACTTACCACAAAGGAAAAGGTAGTGGCATGTGCTGTCGCTACCTTTGTTCATTTGGCCGCCCAGAAAAGGGAAGCCTTTAGAGCCTGCAATGAAGACAGCTTATGAGGGCAAACCCCTTGTGGTTGGCCTTGTGGCTTCCTTTTTGCCTCTAGTAGTGGGGGAAGTTGGGAGTAGTATAGTTGGATTGTTGGGAATTGCTGATTAAATTGTGTTAGTAAATTAATGGGGGTCTGTCTGAATGTTATTATTTCAGGGGACAAGCTCTGCTGCGGTAACCCCCCGTAGAAGTATAAGGCATTAATTCTCAGCTCTTTGTTGTTTCTCTGGTGTAATAGCTGTGTAAGGAAATGTTTATATCCCTTTTGGGAATCCCTTTATGATGATTGGATTTTGTGATATTGTTATTTTATTTAACTTATTTGTATATATTGATGTATTGTATATGTTTTGTGGTTATGGCTATGGCGAAAGCTAGCCGAATAAATTCTTTATTATTATTATTGTATGTGTATGTGTGTATGTGTATGTGTATATATGTGTGTATATATATATATACACACACACACACACACACACACACACACACACACACACCAAGCTGCAGGAGGGGTGAGATATTAAGAATTTTAAAAATAAATAAAAGCAAGATGATGGAAGAAGAAATTCAGTGGAATGAGAAGCAGGAGAGCGTCTGTCCCTCTTTATGCACTTGGAAAGGCAGGAGGCTTGTGTACACACAAATGTTTGAAGGGCAGAGTTTATTTACTAGGGTGGAGCTTATTTATTATTACTTATATAGCACTAGCAATGTACCTGGCACTGTACAATCCACAGTCAGAGACAGGTCCCTACATCTAAGGGGCTTACAATCTGAGAGACAAGAGAGGGGGACACAAGGGAGAGATAAACATCAGGAAAGACAAGAGCACATTCATCATGAGGTTGAGAAGTTGCAAGCTGATGTGCTTCACTTAGTTATAGGGAATTAGGTTCTGAGGGAGGGGGAAAGGATACAGTATCACGCATGACAAGCTGACGGAAGAGGTGGGTTTTCAGGAGAGATGTGAAAGTTGGGAGGGAGGGAGCGGAACAAATGTATCCAAGGAGGACTTGGATTGACCGAGGACAAGACTTTTCCCTTTTTGGCCACTCAAAATGTTGAGAGGTAGGTTATTAGGATTTTTTTGACATGCATTATGCTTGTGTACAAACATGTATATAACGTATGGATCTTCCTTTCATATTGAGCAGGTTTTCAATGAATATGATGCTTGGATGGCTTAATGTTCAGTTTTCAGTTCAATGATTTTTCCCCCCACATAATAACCTTTAAATTCTAAGCAGAGGGAGGAATTTCTTAAGTGATATGTATACGCTTTGTTTCTTAGTTTATAAGTACTCTGCCTTCCCCCCCCCCCTTAAAAACATTAGATTGCACATCTTACACCAGTACAGTAACAAGAATGTCATAATCAATGTTGCTCCAATAATAAGTTATTCTTATTGCTTAGATGTCTTAATTTATAGTGCTAGACTGACAGCTCTGGCAGAGGAAATTCCACTGAATCTTTAGATGCGCCTCCAGAGCCACACGTTGAGAGAAGCCGCGCCGTGCAGCCGGAAGTGACATGCTCCCTGTTATCGGCAACGGCGGTGGCTGGAGACGCAGTGTTTTGCAGAGGCATGTTCTAGAGACCTCAATTTTCAGGTCTCCAGAACGCGCATCTGCAAAGCTCCGCGTCTCCAGCCATTGCCGGCAACAGGGAGCACGTCACTTCCGGCAGCGTGGCGTGGCTTCTCTCTTAACGTGTGGCTCCGGAGGCGCTTTTCAGCGCCCTCGTCTAAAAGCGGTGTTACAGATTTGAATTTAACAAGACACTCCTTTGCAGCTAAGCTTCCAGAGACCAATGTTCTCAATATGATCACCTGCATGATGAACCTGCAATTTGACAAATGCGTTCTTAAGTGTGTTAACACTAATGTATACAGATTATTATTATATGTACACTTAAAGGGCTAAATTATCTTCCAAAAACTTAACAAAGGAGCAGGAATCACCTATGACTGTGGCAACTCACTGATGGTTTAATTGGCACTAAAACCTAAGTATCCCACCACACCTCTTCCAGCACAGGTGGCATGTTGAGGGCATGGTGGAGCTCCGCCCTCCTCTGTCATCTGCATCTCAGGGTCCTGTAGCCTATGGGGTCTTGGTAGAACACAAGTCTTTGCAGGAGCAGGCCATCTACACAGGACGAAGACCTGGCCCTTTAAGGCAAAGTTGGCTTAGTCCATCCAATCCACTTTTCCCCAGGGTTTTTCAAACCAAACCAAGCAGTTTCTCAAAATCAGCAATAAAGTGTACAGTTTCTTTTCTTTCTTGCAGGGCTTCTGCACAATAAGCAATACAGCCTCCTCTCCCTCCCCAGGGTTCTTCAAAACACTCAACCAATTAAACAGTCTCTTCCCTTGTACTCAGGGGTTTACCGTTGACTCATCCCCTGATCAGTTTTCCTGAAGGCCTCTCTTCCCCTGACACCTGGGCATTCTCCCCCCATTGCCATTTTGTACTTCCCTCCCTTCTGGAACCCTTGCTGCATTTTCCCTAAAAGGGGCAGTACGCTCCATTTCAGGTCCATGAAGGGACCAAGAGTAGAATTGGGGGGAAATTTATCTTCCAGGGGCCACTTTGAAAACTAGTATAGGGTCCGAGGGCCACACAGAAGTCGGGCACAGGGGTATTTAAGGGCTTGTTCAGGAGGTGGAGGGTCCGTACCATGGATGGCCCCTGCCCTTGAGTGCACGTGCTCATCTCTGTTCACTTCCCCTGAGCTCTTTCAGAGCTCAAGCACAGGGACTAGATCCAAGGGCCAAAGACAGGAACAGGAAAGAGGCCGGAGTTGGCCCATGGGCTGGAATTTCCCAACCCCTGGTCTGCACAGCCAAATCCTGAGTTTTACCACTTTGCCCATTGTGAAGTGTTTTTATTTGACTGAATCAGTTTTATTTTAACCAATATAACTGGTTTTTAATTTATTTTATTTTATTATTTTATTTTTGGCTTTGTACAGCCTGCCGATTTTTCTTTGTGGAAGCCGGCCTGCTGTTCAGCTGGAATATGTGACTGACTAGTGTGGCTTAAAACACCAATTATTAGTCTGGATGAGCAGAACTTTTAGGAAATCTGGTAACAGCCATATTATATTGCTTTGTATCACAGTATGTGATTGACAGTATACCAGCCTGTATAAGAAATAAAGACTGAGGCTCCCCCTTCCTGAACGAATCCTGCACAAGCTCCTAGTCTTCACCTATAAAGCTCTTCACAACCTTGCTCCCTCCTACTTCTCGAGCTAATTTCCCTCCGTACTCCAGTCTGTGAACTCTGCTCCTCCTCTGTCCTCTCTCGCCCTCCCACACCTCCTCTGCTCCGCTAACCGCTTTAGTCCCTTCTCACTAGCTTCCCCCCATGCCTGGAACTCCCTCGCTGCCCACATCCGCCTCACCCCCTCCTTTCATACTGTCAAATCCCTCGTCAAGACCCACCTCTTCCGCTCTGCCCTCCCCGACTCCTTGCTCCCCTCACCTAACTCCTGCTGATTCCTACCATCCAGTACAATCTGTTACCTAAGGTCTGTGTACTCATATCCTCACCACATGGACCAGCAACCATCATTCTTGATGTAACCAAACCAAGCATATGCACCTGGGACCTCACACCTTCGTGAATGTTACACTCCTTGTCTCTTCCTCTGTTCCCCTTCCTTTGTCTTCCCCCATCTCTCAGATTGTAAGCCCTAGGGCAGGCGCCATGTCTATTCAATTACTTTGTAAAGCGCCAGGTACATTGCTGGCACTATAGAAATGCTTGCTGCTAATAATAATAATAATAATTAATAATAACTGAGTGAAGAGAACCCAGAGGGCAATCACTGGATCTAACTACTGCACAACTTTGTCTCAGTAGGGTATAACTGATACCATTGCATTTAACTTGAGTTTTGACTTTTTATTTATTATGCATTTTAAAACTTCATGTTAAATTCTGCTTAATAGTGATCATTAAAATATCCCTATATCCATGCCCCTGATGGGAAAGCTGACCTACAATTCATGCTTTGCAGACCCAATGGACAATTCTGATTCCAAGGACCATGACATTCCTAAGTAGGATGCTCACTGTGCTTGTGATAAGACCAGCCAAAGGGTAAAAACATCAAGAGACAGTGGCCCGCTGTCACCTGCATTTTCATGCTTTGGCCCGCAAGCCACCGACATGTCAGTTGAGGCCACGACAGATATTTGCTCTGGATTACTTTGGAGCATGTCGGAGGCTAGCCTGGGTTGTGATCCCATAGACACCTCTGTTCAATCAGGCCAAAGTGGGCCACGTTGGGGCTGCATGTTTGTTTCCAGGCCAGTCTGCTGGTCCAGGCCAGCTCTGCCATGTTAAAGTATCCACCCAGAATCATCTCTACCCATCCGTTCCATTTACCATCTTCATTTTGCCCCTGAGATAGCCTCGCCTTCTTAAAGCCAAGTGAACAAAAGTAGAAAGGGCCTGCATCTCCTGAACCGAAGATAACCTGAGCAAATTTTGATAGCAATGGCTGACACGGGCTTGCTAGCTGCATGTTCTCCATTCTCCCTGCCTCTGAGCTGTGCAGCTGGCAGTTCGGCCGGGTGCATATATGCTTTGTGCCCCAACCTGGGCTGGACTATGCCCACCACACCTGCCTGACCAACATCGGGTTAGGCAGTGGCCAGCCAGTCAGTCAACACATTTGTTTTTGCCCTAAGTTACAATCTGCAATTTTAAATGAAGATCAGCAAAGTCTTACAAAAGAGCATTCCATATTTTCACTCTGTAGAACTCACATGTAGAAAGTCACCCAGAGGTCAGAGAGACAGATAAACTCCTATGGGTCTGGGAGTTGTTTGTCCTAATCTTGTAAATAGAGGTAGTTTCACAGGAATGACACGATAGTTCTGTTCCATTCAAAAACGTTGAAGAAGTACTAGCAAAAGGATTCCTTTGGGTGTTGGAGGAAATAGCTGAAAAGAGACCAGGGAAGGAGAGTTAAGAGTACAGTAGTTCTGACTCCAAGGAGCAGATAGACCAAACAGCTTGCCTGCCACACAGAGATGGTAAGTAGCAAGACACATCAAAAGTTTCTGCTAGTTGCAAGAGGAGGGAACCTCAGCACAAGCAATCTTATAAATGTCTAACTGAGGGCAGATGCCAACATCTGGGCTGACCTCGCCAGCAGGAGGTTTAGAATTCGCTGACAGGTGCCATATCATGTGAGAAGGGACAAGAGTCATTTTTGCTACCTTACAACAAAATTGCACTTCAGTATTAGAGACAGGTACACGCGAGGAAAACTCATGAATTATACATGGAGCGATGAAAAATAATGAGACATGAATCTCTGATATGTATTCCGAGCAGCACAATCATGCTGCTTTTATTTACAGTCAGAAAGAGCCGTACACCTTTTAGAAAACAACAGCACTTCACTTGAGGCTGGAAACAGGAAGAGAGCCATTTCCTCGCAAGAAAATAAACTGCTAAGAAAATAGCAAGTGGGCTTGGAGAAGTGATTAAAACCAAAAGTATACTTGTAAGACAAAGAATGTAATGGTTTGTGGTGTTACAGCTGCTCCAAGGGCTGGCAACAGAGACCTTTTCACCTTTCATAATAAATAATTAGCAATTATATGATTCTTTCCACTTTCAAACTGCCATGCAGACTTTAGTCCTCGTAACGCCCCAGCGAGATTCAAACTAGGTTCACGCATGACCTGAAGCCATGATTGTAGTTGGCTGGCTGTTTCATGACCTGTGGGAAAGGACTTGGAGGAGTTGAGTTTTGTCCAGTTTCTTGTGTCCATGTATCCGCATCACAAACAGTGCCTTCAGAATTGGCACTAATTGGTACCCTTTGGGCAGCTTCAGCACAGGCTAACGATTGCGTCGGCATGTAAAATGAACTACCACCTCCCCTTTGAAAGTCCCCCCTCCAAGACAGGTCTGAGGCAATGTAGGGAATGTTGCAACGTACCCTTTTCTATGTATAAACTGTCCGTTCAGCCTGCAGGTTTGTCAGTCTGGCAGTACTCAACAATACAGACATTTTAAACTAACAGAGAGGGTTATTCATGGGTAGTCACATTTGTACTTTATAAAACTGCACCCAAAATCTTTTTTTCTTTTGGTTAAATCCTTCTAATAAGAAGTCTTTTTCATTGAGCATGCCACAAGTGTGTTTATTATGAACATTGTATGAAGAAGCATCCTAATTTATGGGGATCTAGAAGTAATAAGCCTATTGATTTTAATTCAGAAGGTCTCCATCTATGCAATTCCATCTGCAGATGTCCTGCCAACTGCAGGCAGGATTGCAATTCTAATTGATATTTGGTATAATTTATATATTGTTGTTACTGTCTTGGAGTCCAAGTTCCAAGTTTTTATTGTTTAGGCCTTAGCCATGACAAAATTAAACAAAAATTAGACAACAAAATTCATAGTAGACCATACATAACAAAAAACAGAGATACAAAATAAATATAAATATAAATATAAAATACAGATGCAGCCACCAATTTATACAGGTTATAATTGCATGGGCCACATGCCCTGATTGGAGGTAATAATACCTTACGTTAAATGGCGGCTTACCCTTCATGGGGGTTATGGCACCAACACTTGTCCCCTGACGAGGCAACCCCTACACATATGCAAGCAATACCTCCAATAATTTTAGAGACAGCTTACCCTTCACGGGGGTTATGGAGCCAACACTTGTCCCCTGACGAGGCAGCCCCTACACATATTCAAGCAATACCCTCAATAATTTTAGAGACGGCTTACCCTTCATGGGGGTTATGGTGCCAACACTTGTCCCCTGACTGACCATCCCCTGAACCTATTAGCCGAAATCACATACCCAGACTCCATCCTATTGCCGACCCAGTTAAAGTATCCACCCAGAATCATCTCTACCCATCCGTTCCATTTACCATCTTCATTTTGTCCCTGAGATAGCCTCGCCTTCTTAAAGCCAAGTGAACAAAAGTAGAAAGGGCCTGCATCTCCTGAACCGAAGATAACCTGAGCAAATTTTGATAGCAATCCCCTGGCTTAGAATTTAGCCCCACTCTCAAAAGGGGAGCAAGCCAAGTCTCCCTCAACAGCTTGTAGTATGGGCATCTTAAAACAAGATGCTCAGGTGTTTCGATTTCGCCCATACTACAGGGACAACAGCGCTGATCGTAAGCGATGTGCCAGTACCTACCCTCCTCTACCACTGTCTGTATTATTAATGCTTCTTTGAAACCAAGAAGTATTGAGGTAGTTGAGCAAGTGGAGGCGGGGAGACGTGGGTTACCTCTTATGAAGGAATATTTAAAGGACCGCTGGAAAGTCAGACTGATGAGGTTGTTAATCAGAAGGAGATTAAATTAAATTTATCCCTCCCAGATATTACAGAAGAGATGATATTACATTATATCGTCTGTCTTTCCAAAGACAGTGTAAGACCTGGCTGTTCCGCCAGGCCTTTGCGGAGGGAGATGGGGAGGGTAGGTTGGTGGTGGTGGGGATGTGTTTTTGTGTTTGTATATGGTTACCCTCTTTTAAAAGGCTGAATAACTNCCTAAGCCAATATCGTACCACAGATTGTCTAACATAGACCTCTATAGAATAAACGCCTGTCTCAGCCCTCAGTACCGACCCAGGGGTACTTGGTCCCACCTTTAAAAGTCTCCGCAAAAACAGATTCTGTATCTTGTCCAGAGACCTTATGTCTGGAAATGGTACCACCTTCAGCCCAAAGGCAGCTGATGGTGGGATCTTTGCAGTAAACACCTGCAAAAAGGCAGAAACTAGTACCCCCCTAGACATATTCATGGCCCTAATTAATGCCTGTGCACTTTGAAGGGCCTTGGCAGCACGATTTTGGAGATGGAGATTCCAAGTACCCCTGGAGGTAAAGGTGACTCCTAGATAGTTATAGGATTTCACAATGTCAAAAGTCCCCGCTGACACTTCCTACACAGGGGTGCTTGGCTTCTTTCCCAAGATCATAATTTTAGATTTTTGGTCATTCATTTTCGGCCCATTGCACTGACAATACCTATATAGTTTTTCTAACAGTCGCTTCAACCCTATTTTGGACTGTGCCAGAAGCACCAAGTCATCCTCAAATTGAATTGCGCACACCTGAGCGTCCCCCACCTTAGGTGGATGAGTATCCTCTGCTTTAAGGAGTGGAATCAAATCTGCCACATATAAATTAAAGAGGAGTGGTGCAAGGACACATCCCTGGTGCACCCCTCTTTGAATTGAAATCGACTGCTGGCTTATGGTATTCCTCATTTTGATCTTGGCCTCATTTTTAGAGTATAGTTGTCGTATAGCAGCCAGTAGTTTACCATGTCTGGAGTCAAGGGATTATATTGAAGCCTCAAGATGAAGTCAGGCAGGTAAAAGGTTTGGTAGCCACTGCATTAGTGCAATGGTAGCTGCAACAGTTAATGGATTCAGACTTCTATCAGGTAACCCAGGTGGGCCTGTGAAGGAAATAAAGTCCAGACCGTTGTGTGTGTCATACCTGTATTAAAATCGGCAGGTCTGTGGCATATACTCATGTTCACTTAGCCTATTAAAGATTCATCATGCTAGGTGCTGAGCAGCCTAACCTGATCCAGTGGTGCACAAAAAGTCTATATGTTGATGGGGGTCTGTTCACATTTTAAAATTAAACATGTGCTCAAGTGCTTCTCTGGTTCAGCATAAGAGTGCTCAGGATATAGAAGGAACTTCCCTTCATTGAGTAGAATAAGTTAACTAGATGGAGAAAGCAGTGTTGGATGATCTTCTAGGTATGAATGGACAAAGACACCAGAAGTGTTTCTCACTGGATGTGCATGTGAGCATTTCTTGATCACATTATCACGCGCCCCAAGGGGACTAAGGTGCTTAAGGGTGGTGCAGGTTGCCATCCCCCTGTGGAGCGAAAGGGAGGAGCCGGGTCCAAGGTCCGTACGTGGGGGGCTGCTGCTGTTGAATGCGAGGTCCGTGGTGAACAAGGCCCCAATTATCCGGGATTTAATCTTGGATGGGGCCATGGACCTCGCATGTATCATGGAGACCTGGCTGGACGATCTGGCCGGTCCAACTTTGGTGGAGCTTGTTCTGGCTGGGTATGCTGTGCAGCATCAGCCCTGCACGGGCAGCCGGGGAGGTGGTGTAGCTATGGTTTTTAGAGAGGAGTGGCCTGTTAGGAGGTATCCAGTTCGGGAGATTATGGATATTGAGGTCCTTCACGTGGTGTTTGATTTGGCTGGGGGCAAGCTAGGGGTACTGCTGGTGTACCGGGCCCCTTCCTGCCCGGCGGCATCCCTTATCGCTCTAGCAGAGCTGGCCTCAGAGGTGGCATTGGGCTCCTCCAGGACTTTGGTTTTGGGGGACTTCAATATCCACGCCGATACCGGCCTTGTTGGGGCGGAGTGAGAATTCATGGCCGCCATGGCAACCATGGACTTGCCCCAGGAAGTTATATGCCTGACCCACGTGGGGGGACATACCCTCGACCTGATCTTCGGTTCTGGCCTTGAGGCGGGGGGTCTGGTTGTGGGGGAGGTTACAGCGGTGCCCTTGTCATGGATGGACCATTATCTCCTTCAG
>QEPC01015557.1:348609-407246 GCA_003113815.1 Sphenodon punctatus
GGGTGGTGTTGGGGGAGGAGACATCGTGCCCCCGCGCCTTATCGTGTGGCGTTCCGCAGGGTTCTATTCTGTCTCCGTTATTATTTAACGTATATATGCAGCCCTTGGGGGAGGTCGTGAGAGGGTTCGGGGTGCGGTGTCACCAGTATGCTGATGATACTCAGCTGTACCTCTCCTTTTCAACTGACCCAGACCCTGCTATCTCGTTACTATCCCAATGTTTGGAGTCCGTGGCAGAATGGATGTGGCTGAGCAGACCAACGTTCAACCCCGATAAGATGGAGGTGATGTTTGTGGGGAGAGCGAGGGAGGTAGTGACCCCTCTGGTTGGGGGGGTTCGCCCTCCTATAGCTCAGCAAGTTCGGAGCCTGGGGGTTATATTGGATGCAGACCTTCATCTGGAGCAGCAGGTGGAGGCAGTCACTAAGGCTGCCTTTCGCCAGCTATATCTGGTTCATAGGCTGCGTCCGTTCGTCTCCGGCCTGGACCTGGCCACCCTCATCCATGCCTTCGTCACCTCAAGGCTGGACTACTGTAACGCACTCTACGTGGGGCTTCCCTTGTTCCTGGTCTGGAGGCTGCAGCTGGTGCAGAATGCGGCGGCTCACCTCCTTACGGGGACGGGCCGTCGGGAGTATATTACACCTGTGCTCCGAGCTCCGCACTGGCTGCCGATAGCGTGCCGAGCCAGGTTCAAGGTGTTGGTGTTGATCTATAAAGCCCTATACGGTCTGGGCCCCTCATACCGGGCTGCATTGCAGGAGGGGCGGGATATAAATGTGTTTAAATAAATAAATAAATACCTTAGGGACTGCCTCGCCCTCCATTCCCCAGGGCGGCTTCTGCTGTCTGCCGGGGGTGCCTTCTTGGAGGTCCCCCGTGTTAAGCGGGGGGCCACAATGGAGAGGGCATTCTCGGTGGCCCTGCCTTACCTTTGGAACTCCCTTCTGGAGGAAGCTCGCCTGGCCCCAAGCCTGTTGACATTCCGGCAATGTTGCAAAACCTGGCTGTTTGCCCAGGCCTTTGGGGAGGGTGGGAGGATGGGGTGAGGGGTTTTATCTCCCCCACCTAACTTATAACTTATTATCTATATATTGCTAGCCCTGTTTTAAATACTTTTTGTATTGAGTGTTTTAAATTGTTTTTATTGTATTTCATTGTTGTAAGCCACCCCAGGCTGCATGGCAGGAGGGGCGGGATATAAATCTATTAAATAAATAAATATATAAATAAAATTATGGTCACTAAGCGATCACTCTTTAACAAGTTGTGTTCTGGTACAGCTGGTGAACTCTACAACCATATCCTACTACCTCTGAATTATTTTATGACCCGCTCGATAAAAGATGCAGCGGCACACACATCATCTTGGTTGTACTGAACAGGTGTTATCAAAATGGACCTTGATCCTTTATTAACATAGAATAATAAAAGCAAACGGCTATCATTTTGGGGAAGTTAGTTGCAGTCATTAGGGCCGATCCCAAGACCCGCAGACCAGTGTGTGTAACACACATGGCACATGTGCAAATTGCGTGCACCCCAGCACAGGGCCTACAGCCCATGCACCAGCTGCGCAGCCATGCATGCAGGCAGCAGTGCCTGTGCAGATTGGGATTGTGGCCACTGCTAGCAAGACAAAAAGTTTCCCCATTATTCTCAAAACAGCGAATTGTTTAGATTAAACATGAAACACACACTGTACTGTATTTATGCTCAAGCAAATAGCTGGTGGGTGGCCCTTTAAGACCAACAGAGAGCTGACTTCAAGGAGTTTTTTTTCTTGGAAGGCCTCATATAGTTCAAAAAGTGTCTCAGACTTTTTCTTGTCTGCTTCTCTGAGTTTGCCAGGAGCAGCCCATGCTCTGCAGATTCCCCTGCCTTTCTCCCCAAAACATTTCAGAAAATAAGCCACTTTCTGGGCTGCACACCACTTATCTGCTGCAGATCCTGCAAAGATCAGCTCCATTAACTCCTTCCATCGAACCCAGTTCTGTGCAATACTTTCAGTTTCAAAATCCATGGATGGCACATGTCTTGTATTAATCTGTCTAGAAGCCATAGTCCATCCCACTTCTAACACCATGTATTATTCTAGCACCTTGCTTGTAAGAATGGTGGTCCACTCAAAGGACTCAACCGTAACAGGATTACTTTATTAAGAACATGCGTTGGGGGAAATGTCCTATACAGCTTCTCTAGCCAGCTTCCAGGCCCCTAACTGCTTGGTTGGCTGACCTGGAAACAGTCCTTGAGGTCATCAATCTGTTGGTCTAAAAGGACCACACACCAGCTATTTGTTTGAGCATAAATACAGTACACACACAATTATGTATAAAATAATGATGCTGAAAATTTGGATTTTCCCAGTTCCGCGGACATATTTATCTATATAGGTAGGTACAGGTTTTCTGGAAGCATTAGTGCTCTAGGGCCGTTCTCAGACGAGCGCGGTGGCACCCGCACTTCTTTCTCAAAAGAGCCATCAGTCTCTTCCACACGTGATGCTGCCGCTGAATATGCGCATGCGCGGGCGATGTGCATTCATTTCTGGCAGCGAACTGACCAGGTCGGCGATTGTGGCCGGAAATGGATGCGCATTGCCCACGCATGCACGTATTCGGCGGCAGCGTCACGTGTGGAACGGACTTCCGGCTTTTTTTAAAACAAGCGTGGGCGCCACCGCGTTCTTCTAAAAACGGCCTAGGTTTCCAATTTTCTTTCAAGTAATTATTGCAAACTTAAACAACAACAACAACAAATATAAAAACCCTGGAAATGTAAATATACTTTTACATGAAACATTCTTTACTCTCTGCTTAAACTCTAAGCATATTTTTGTTTTGAAAACTGCATGCTTTACAGTTGATCAAACACTTTACTTCAGTGATTGCAAAGGTAATTTTCATGATCAATATAATTTCAGACTTTTATTGTCCTGCTTGCTGAGTTTCTTGAGTTTTCAGTCAGTTTTCAGTTTTCTTGAGTTTTCTTGCCATGGCAAGCTTTTATGTAGCCACTTTCCAGTAGGGCTGATGCGGCAGCAGCTTTTACCGCGCCGCAATTCCGTTCCGCCATTTCAGAATTGCCCGCGCCACACCGCGACATTTCTGCGGCTATTCCACTAATTCCGCCGGAATTCTGCAAATTGCGGAAAAATTGCAGAAAAATTGCGGAAAACCGCTATTCCGCTATTTTGTGGCACTGGCGGAATTGCGGAAATAGCTAAAATGTCATGTTTCCACGATTCCACTAAGTTGCGGAATTAAATAAGTGGAACCGCGGAACCGCGGAATGAAAGCCTCTGCCATGCCATTCCACTAATTGCGGAAACACTGTTTCCGCCAGAAATAGCTACCACTGCGATATTCCGCTACAGCCCTGCTTTCCAGTTCCTGGATCCAACTCCTTCCCCAAATCACTGAAAAACTGAGCTCAGGGTAAGAGGAAAGAGATGAGGGCATGCACACAACAATGGGGAAAGAACTACGGCACAGATCCACAATCTGGAGACGCTTTTTTTTTTTTTTTTTTTTTTTTTTTTACAAAAAAAAAGCATACCCCTGCAGCCCCACTGCCACGTTCTATGTGGCCCTCAGAGCCTGTATTCATTTTCAGAATGGACATTGGGAAGGGAAAGGTTCTGCATTCCTCCTTTACAGGGCTAATAATATTACCAAGCAGAAAGGACACACATTTAAAGGAAAGCACACACCTCAAAAGCAATGGATGGTGTATTTTTCTTGAATATCAAAGTGTGTGGCCTTTCACAAGAGTCGATGTTCATTTCCTCGAGGTCTGCTTGACTCAGGTCTGAGACCCATTCCCACTTAGCTATGCCCCTGTCCTTGCTAAGGTTTTTTAAGAAAATGCTGGTTATATATTTGTTCAGGATGGCAGTTAATCTAGGGACAGACAGTTAGGCTTCATAGTCCTTGAGGTCTCTTCAAACCCTATGACTTGATTGATGATATGATATGAAGTTACTGCATGAAAGAATTTATGGACAAAAGACGCCTTTGTGCCATAACAAAAAGATAGAACTAGGCCAAAAGAGTATACATTCAAAGTACAAAGTTACAACCTGAGCAAATTCTGCTCTACGTTTACAGGGGAAATTGCATTCAACTTCTTATCATTAGCAGCTATTAGTCGGACAGGATCAGGGAACATGACGGGAACTGGGGGAAAACAACAGGGAATGGATCCCCCATTGTGACCTATTGGGTGCTTCTCCCAAGCCACCGTGATTGGCCACTGTCGGAGACAGAATGCTGGGCTAGATGGACCATTGGTCTGACCCAGTATGGCACTTCTTATGTTCTCGTTGGAAGAACATTTCTTCCCAGGAGAAAACGTGGACATTAAGGATCATGCTTTCATTGTTTTCTAACTTTGGTCTCAGTGTGTATGAAGCTTTGAAAGTTCGGTGGTTTGTGCTATGACACTTTTCATCTCCATATGATAATATACACATATAAGAATTACTTAGTACCAGTCAGATGGTGTTAATACATTAGCTGAGAGTGTGCTGGAGACTAAAGTGACTCTGCACAATTCCTATGCAGCCACCTTTTGCAGGTCCTGCATGGGAAGCCCAAGAAATGGTCAGGTGTTCCTCGCCATAGTCTGTTCATGTGCTGCCCCCTCTCTCCTACACCAAGTTGTAGTCGCTCTAGGTTGTGCCCGAGCCTCCGAGCTGTAAAATGCACACGGTGACCATGCACACCCCCAGAAGATGGGCAGCTGCCCTGCGGGCACCTGTTACTCCGGTTTTGCCCGAATTTGTCTGCTTGGTGGGCTCCACATTTCCTGGGTTGACACTGTGTAGAGTGGCCCTGGGGCAATCCGGGGGTGAACTGTGACTGGGATTTTGGGCGATCCGGGGGTGAACTGTCACTGGGATTTTGGGAGTCCCCTCTCTCTAGCTGTCCCCCAAAGGACCACTGGACCAACTGCAACTCAGTTACCCCCCTTGCAGTAACCACTGGGCACCACTCTTCCCAGAGTGTGCCAGATCATAAGGGGTTAATCCTTTGCCACCTGTGTCTCAGGGCTCCACATTCATCAAAAAAGTAAATAGGTTAGGCTAGTCTTGGTGTCAAACTAGGATTTTCCCAGTCATTATGCAGTGCCAGTAAGAGACACACCTCATAATGAGCAAGTTTTATATAAGAATTGAAACAGATATTGGTTCAGTGAAAGTACAGAAGGTGCATAAGGAAACGAAATCAAAATAATACACAACGTTAGCTTCATTGATCAGGTTCCCTCTCTAGTAGTTACCTATCCCCTGTTCCAGAGGGTCAAAGCCTTGTCTCTGATGTTTGTAGACAGGCATGCTGTATTGCAGTTGGGAGCTGGGCTCTTGTCAGGGGATTGGGGGGAGGGGGAGAGGGAACACACTCCCTGTTTCATGCCCCTGTCTGTTGCTCCTCTCTTCCTGGGTCGGGGTAGCGCCCCAAAACTGCCCGTCAGGATAGTATGTGGGCCCTGGTTGTCTCACTGAGACTGGGCCCCTATCATCATAGGGTGCAGGAGGTAGAGGCAGAGCAAGGCCCACACTACACACCCGTGCTCAATCACTACCCATGCTGGAAGGGGGGAGAGAGGGAGGTAGTGGGGTCAGTTGTGGGGGGGGGGAAACTGGGGTCTGGGGTCCACACTAGTGAGGGTAGAGGTAGGAACACTCACAGGAATGAAGGAGGAATGCCCGGGGAGGGGGGGAACCAGGCTGCACCCACCCACACGTTCACTCACCTATGCATGCACTCACTCACACTCCAGGAGAACTGGGAAAGGGAAACAACACACAATACAATATCAAGTCACAATACACTAAGGTCACACTTAACTCACAATGGCTGGTTTCCACAATCCTTCACAAGCAATGTAGCCCTCACTGTGCCGGCCTTATATTGCTGTAGCCCCACCTCCCTGCCGCGCTGCCAGGCTTGCGGAGTGCGATGCTGGCCGCAGCGCTGCCCCCGCAGCATCATGACTCGCCTCGCCCTGCCTCTGCAATGTTGCTGGGGTTGCCGGGGCAACGACAGGGGAAGCGGCCGCCTGTGCAGGAGCCCTGGCTGCGGGGCCCAGCCCCGTCACCAGACCCGGGGAAGGGGGTGTTGTGTCCCCATCCCCGCTACCTCATGGACTGGAGCTGTCCCAGGTAGGGGTAACAGGGGCCCCATATGACAGCTCTTTACATGCTGATGGTGTCAAGCATCTCCTCCTTGTGTCCTAAGCACACCTTTTAACTCTTCAAGGCACCTTGTTTTGAGTTTTTGGTTAAATTTAACTTCCATAATGGTCATTTAGCTAGTGTATAGCCTTAACTCAAGTTCACACAGATGGCCACTATTACCTACGTGAGCTGATTGCCTGGCTTTTAAGGTTTTGCAATACTAATTTCCTGGCTAAAGGTCACCTATCTTGAACAAACTATCCATACAATAAGTTTCCCTCTGGTTCATACAATCAATGGTTAATACAAACTTGTTTGCCATCATGTCCTTCCTCATGTTACACATGAAGATTTCACAACATACATCATTATGGACTCATAACTCCCCATGACATGAAGATCTGGCAGGCACAGATCAGAGATGCCAGTGACTGAACTTGGGACCTTATACATGCAGAGCATGCGCTCCACCACCTGAACCAAAGTCCACCCCAGGAGTTCCTTTTAGGAGTGATTCCTTTTACATAGTGTTTCCTTTTCATTTACTATTGCTATCTTATGTTGTGGTTCAAGGACCGAAAAGTCAAAAATAGCATGATCTTTCTATCTCAATTGCCTTGGTAAATTATTGCCCCATTATTTTTTTTTCCAAAAGACAAAAGCTTCCTGAATAGGGATCAATCCTTTGCACTGTCCTTCTTGAGCTTTTCAGTTCATTTTCCTCCCAGTTAATCTTTTATAGAACTCTAGGGGATTTTGAAGACTAATTTTGATTCCTCCGTTTAATGAATGTGCCAACACTTACCGAGTATGGTGACATTTTGGTCCTTTTTCATTGACAATGACAACTTATTTCAACAGCATAAAAACAGCGTACAGCAAAGGTTTCCTCTTCATAATTCAAATAACTAAATCACTTTCTAATAGATTTCCTTTACTTCAAATGAATTCCTCCCCCCCTCCCGTGTCACAGCAGCGAGTGCAAACAGACAGACAGCAGCTCCACATTTGACCACACAAGCCCATGTCACCCCCGGGTTTACCTGTCTGTCTGAAGAGCACCCATCAGATGTTCAACACGGAGCAGGTTGTGGACACTCCAGGGCAGCCCTGCATGGGGTGCACTGCAAGACACAAGAGCCCACCTCATGGGGCAAGCCAGCCAAACCTGGGACAACAGACAAACATTGAATGGTCCCCATGAGCCCCTGGAGCTGCAGGGGGTGGAAGTGATGGGATCCCAGGACCACATGTCTGAGTGGGGACTGTGTAGGGGGTTCCCATGCCTCATGTTGGGTGGGGCTCTGCTTGGGGGCATCACAAACAACACAAAGAGGGGTACAAAACTGAAATGAAACCTAAATCAATCTAATAATCCTACTCTAAATAAAAAAACAGGGGAAGGGAAACTGGGATGGAATATATGGGAGAGGGAAAAGATTCAATGGAGGGGGGAGGGAGGAAGGAAGATTGAACACAGTGAGGGGTAAAAACAAAAAATAACCACTAAATCTATCTAAGCTAAGCTAAATAAATGAATGAGAATATGTGGGTAGATGGGTTGGATGGGTGAAACGGGAGGAGGATGGCAATGGATTGGGGAGCTGGGAAATGCTGGGAGAGGGAGTCTTCTGAAACACCTGCTGTTCAGGAACAGTGACTACCTCAGAGGGTGTAGGGAAGGGGGGAGGCAGACAGTTTTGTTTCTTGCTGCGCCCGCCTCACCGCAAGCCCGATTAGCTCCGTGCAGCCTAGCCCGTGGCCAATCGCAGTCCGAGGCAAAAAGGGATGGTGATTGGGCAGGCTGGCTGCTACTCCAAGCCTCTCCACCCCTGGTGCCTGGAAGTCTGGTCCTCAGTTGACTCCCCCTCCCTGTCACTTTTGACCTTTCAGTGACACTTTTTTTGCTACCCGAACACGATCCGAACTGACCGAACTGTTTGTCATTTCGACGTTCGGAATTGTGTTCGGTTTGGTTAGTTCGTGTTCGAGTTCAGTAGTCCGAACAGGCCGAGTTTGGGCCGAACTCTGAACTTCTGAACCGCGTTCACCCATCCCTACTAAAATGACATATTCAGTTGCATTAGAATGACATCCCCAGGATGTTGAATGAAGGCACCAGTGCTTTAATGAAGTCTCCGGGAACTGAAATGACAGCTTCAGGTGCAGTAAAATGACAGCTCCCTGGGATAGGAATAAAGGGGAGTCGGGTAGGGACTAAGGAGGGAATGAGTACTGAGATATGGTTAGTGGGGGGAAAGGGATCAGGAAACACTAAGGCCTAGGGTAATTTGCTATAGAAGTTCTGAAAGCACCACCTGACAAATTGGAGACTAGTCCAGAACAAGAGCAAAAAGCCTGGCTGTGACAATATAAAGCTTCACAGTGCCATCCCCCAGCCCTTGTGACTGAATCTGAGAGGCTGGTGCCTAAGCAATCAGAGAATGCCATGCGAGTGTCAGTGGAAAATACTTGATGCTCATTGGTCAGCATAGACACCAATCAATTCTCCTGGCTCAGTGCTCTCTACTTCCCGCCTCAACTACCAGGACTCTTTACCACGCCCCCCCCCCCCTCCAAAAGGCTGCCTCTGCAAACAATTCCAAAATAATGCAGAATTTTACAATTATTTCAGACATTCCAATTTGGATTTGGAATTAGTTCTGAATTTGAAATTGAAAATTTTGGTTTCGGAATTATATTTCCAAAACTGAAATGCACATCCCTAATGTTCACACAGCCGCACCTGGAGGGTAAGCAGGGAGCTGCATTAATGTGCAGCCGGTGGCCCATCATGGTGGATACTCGGGACTGGGCTGGGCAGAGAGGGCTGCCTGACATGATAGTCTGCTTTGGTCTGGTCGGGCTTCCCAGGCATGTTGGCAGCTAGCCCAGGCTGTGACCTGTCATAGCCCGGGCTAGACATCAACATGCCAAGAGAAACTTGGGCCAAACATCTGGATGGCCCTTAATAAATGTGACGATGGCCTGAAGGCCAAAGCAGTTTCAAGTGGGCCTAAGCAGGCCACCTTCACATTTGCTAACACCTTAGTTTGGTTCCTGAAGACAGACAGAGCTAATACTAATACTGGAGGGGAAGAAAATGTGAATGTATTTCTTGCCATTGCTACAGTGCATGGGCATGGTGAGTGTCACAAGGAGATACTGGGCTACATATAGACATTAAACTACTTTTTACTGAACTTCGTATGGTCCAGTGGAATTGCTAATCCTAACATTGGCGAGACACAGTTTGGGGTTAATTCTGTGTTTGTAAACACAGAATTAACTTCAAACTGTGTCTCGTCAATGTTAGGATTAGCAATTCCACTGGACCATACGAAGTTCAGTAAAAAGAAATTTAATGAATAAATCATGAATAAGCATGCAGTACAAGATTATACTCGAGAGTGCAGAAATGAAAATAACATAACCAATAACACATTTCTATCTGTACTTGGATTCTCCTGACTTAGGCTTACCCTAATCAAGGTCCAAGGGTATTTCAATTCGTGTCACAGTCAGCGATGGAAAGCTAGGCCGGGTACCAGTCTTGGTTTCCATAAAACCTTACTTCATAGTCCTTTGGTGCAGCCCTTCTCTGGCTGGTATATGATGATGCGGAATCAACAAGCTGATCTCAACCAACTCCCCCAGATAGAAAGATTACTCTCCATTAAGTACCTTTCCAGGGTCCTTTGTGTGATTTTCCCACCCGGTGACTGTGCTTTCAGTCATGTCCACAGGAAGAAATCCATTTGCAACTCAATGGTCTATGACTAGCGTCTGCAGAGGTATTTGGGCTTTTTCTGAATACACATTTGGCATAACTTTGCATTTCTCCATTGCATGAAGTGAGTATACAGTTCTCAGCTTTCACATTACATACATGTTTAACCTTTACCTTTACATATTTGTTAGACCTGTAGTCTACATGTAGCCCAGTATCTCCTTGTGACAGCGAGTAAATTAGTTGTCTATACTGAGTGATGTGGTTAAGACTACAGAGGCTTTTAGTTTAAAAAATGGATGAATTGCTGTAGCAGAAATTTCATTCAATGAAAGCTGGCTTTAGTTTTTCTGCTTCTGCTAATAGTGTGATTTCAAGCATGAATCATTCCCCTTTTTAATGCAAAAAAAAAAGTGTACTGGGTCATTTTGATCTATTTTGTGATTCACATAAACCATTGAAGAATAACTAAGCTAGATAGGTCTGAATATGCACACACGCGCACACGCACGCACGCACACACATGCACACAGAGTCAAATCAGGCTTCTCTTAATGTAATGAGTTCTATTGAGGGCAATGGGATTGCTTGGATTTGGCCTTTTGTACATCACTTTTCGATGGCACAAGCTACTAATACCTGTCGTTCATTTGGGGAAGACGTTGACGTGGCAAGGGAAGTGATACCAATGGGGTAGCTATAATAGATACAGGTGATGCACCTGTGCAGAGGCCCACCAATCTTACAGGCCCAGGGAAGGAGGCCATGGCACAGCCTTGTCCCCTGCTGCTGAGAGTGGATACATTCCATTCCATTCCATCTTCGGCACCAGGGCCCATTCCAAGCTAGCTATGACCATGTCAGTGTTTAAACCTACATCTTGCTCATTGCCCCATAATCTATACACATGTATGGGAGAGAAGAGCCCCACGCAGAGATGTCTTGTAGCGTTGGGGGAAGTTCTCCAAGCAGAGGCACAGGAGGCTGTGAGCATGATTCTCCGGTCTGCTATCTGGGCTTCTTTCACACCTTGCCCCATCTCCTTTCAAACAATACCCTATTCTGCAAGGTAAGGAAGTAGAATTTGCTCCCAAGATAGCACAAGGGCAGAGCAAGAAATACAACCTAGGACACTTAGCATGGTTATCCCAAACCTTAGCTATCAAGCCATGCTGCTAATGCTGCTGAAGCATCTGAACCAACAGCTGTTTTACAGGGGCATAATTATAATAGGTGCAGCCCGAGCAGATGGTGGGTGGGGGGCATGCACATGTAGAATATGCACACATAGTGGAATGGGGTTCCCCAGGGTGGGGGAAGGAGCAGCAGAGGAGGTAGGCATTCCATGTTCTGCACCAAGGCCCATTCCAACATATCTATGCTTCTCGTGGTATTATTCAAGTTCTGCAAAAAATAATAAAAGTAGCAGATTTAGGTGCACAGAAACGCTACAAAAGGAGTAAAAAGGAAATAAAAAAAATGGGTCTTTTCAGTAAAGTGGCTTTGAAAAGGTGGAAATCATCAGTGCATCAGTAATGAGTATGAATACTGATTCTGTTCTTTCATGTGTCCATAGGAAACACTTGAGGGTAGGGTTGACACCTATGCAAATTTTTAAGGAACATTTATGAAAAATGCTGCAACGTGTATTTTTCATAAGTGTTCCATAAAAATTTGCATAGGGGCAACCCTACTTGCAGGTGAGCCCAAGTTTTATAAAAGTTATAATATCTTCTTATGTCTTATTGTTTTATTGGGGCGGAGGGAGGGTTGCAGAAAATTCTTTTTCAAGACAAATCTCAGTCTGATGTTATCTGCAATCTGACCTTTGAAGCCCACCAATAAACATTTTATGCCCTGGTACCCTTTCAAGGTTTTCGATTCAAAGTTTGGCAAATCAAAGCTTTTCATGATCCACTTGTTTAACCTAATTTTCAATGGAAATCAATTTCAACATCCGTTTTTCATCCACTTCTGATAACAAATCTGCATTTTCAGAATTCTATTCTCTCACTTTACACTTCAGGAATGAGGTGAGGGGACGGAGGGGCACTGGGTGGGCAGATGTCTGTAGAAACTAATCAATCTGTCATCATTTCTATCTGAATATTTTATTCCATTCTATCTCTTAGGTTGGCTTACAGTTCTTTAACTTATTAACTGTAGTGTTAACAACTAACTAATTACCTCAACTTTTAATCCTCACAACAGCCCTGTTAGGTAGGTTAGGCTGAGAGATTGGTCACTGGCCAAAGGTCACCCAGTGAGTTCATGGCTAAGGTGAGACTTGAACAAGGACCTCCCCCTATCGGCTGGTCCAAGTACTGCACTCTTAATCACTACACCACACCAGCTTTCTCATTGGTAGCTATGAAGCAACAAAATTCCTTCAAGATGCCCGAATGTGGATGGGTCAAGTCATGCACCCCAGATTCGACAGGGTGTTCATTTTTGCAGCTGCCCATTTCACCTCAAATCTTGAACTGCTTGAGTCTTCCTGATCCCCTTTCTTCTATCTCCTCCTGTACAAATATTATTACATGGTTCTCGTAAGGATGTAAATGTGCTTACAAAGAGCCTTTTTATATGGATGGAGGTGGGGGGGGGATCGATGTTTTGCCAAGGTGGGTGGAGGTGTGTGTGTGTCCTTTTACACAGACACCTCCCCCCCACCTCCACCCATGGAGCCTCCTCCAGTTTTCCGGCGGTGGGTGGAGATGGGTGTGCAATGGGTGGAGGTGAGTGTTGCACGGGAGCACACACGCACCCCCACCCATCCCGCTCAGTGTTCACACAGGCAAACACCAAGCAGACCCTCATCTCCCCATCCACCGCTGGCTGTATACACGAACACACACACACCCTGCGTGCCCCCACCTGCATACTGAGTGGGGTGGGGGTGGGGATCCGTGTAAAAATGGCCAAAGTGTTGAAGGAGTACTTTTGCTCTCAGTCCTCTGCATCCTTCACTTGTTAGAGAAAAGGGGATGGCATAAATAAGGAAGGTATAATCTTTATTGTGTTTTTTTTTTTTTTTAAAAATGACTACATTTTTAAAAACTTGAAATTTCAAAGTAAGTCTGTCTACTCTAATGCAGCTTTGTGTTTCCATATTCTGTAGGGCATAATACATGCCATCAAACCATACAGATGACACCAGAGATAGGACAACATACTTAAGTGCATATAATAATGCCAGTTCAACACTTGGTAACCCAGCAGAATATGTTGCGACATGCTACAGTATACACTTAGCATTCCAAATATTAAAGCTTCCAGGAAAACAGATTTTAAATCACTATAGGGATTTCCAAACGAAACTAAAGTAAACTTTCCTTCTTAAAGGAAACTATGCAAGAAAACAACAAAAGGATCACCGTGGCAGTCATCTGAGTCATGACTCATCACAAACTGGTCTGGATGAGTGAATCTACAGAAAGATAACACAAACTTACACAGAATAGGACTGTTTAGCATTTTAAAACAAGCTGATAGGAATTGTAACAAGGGCGCCATTTGTCTGTTCTCCATCCTTTTCAATACCCGTGCTAAAATCCCCGATTATTCATTATGACACTCTCCCTGCATATATCACCACTCTGTGGAAACACATCTATGACAACGCTTCACAATCAGTCTGGTGGAGAGGTTCTTTTTTCAGAGGATTTCAAGTCTATTGGGCAACCATTGACCAACTGAGTGTAATCAATTACTACAAGAAACACTTGTAGAAGACGTTGAGACTGTAAGGAACTTTGTTAATGTTCCACCTTGAAGGATTATGAAACACCGTGATTGAATCTTTAGGGCAAAAGGGGATGCCAGATTAAATGCAGTAGTTATCTTTGAAAAATTCTGCCTCTGAACAGAAAAACATGCAAGCAAATTGTGTATATTTTGGGTAGTATGCACAGTTTCAAGATAAAAGGTGAAATCAAATGAGATGATAGTCTGCTAGAATCCAAGTTCAGTCCGTGCAGCCCCCATGCAGCTGCCCCTCATGTGTTCAGTGTGGGAAGCCTAATAAACCAGCAGCCCCCTGCCTGATTTCATGTGCTTGCAGCAGCCGTCCCTCAGTGGCGCCACTCAGTGCTTTCCCTCTCCACCGCCCTCGCTCTGAAAGAAATGGGGGTCACATGCCCCCCCTTTCCATCAGAAGCAGCACTAGCACACTCTCCCAGCTGAGAGGCGACTGCAGGAGGAGAAAGTGATCCCACTCTCCCAGCTGAGAGGTGGCTGCAAGAAGAGAAAGTGATCCCGCCCTCCCAGCTGAGAGGCGGCTGTGAGAGGAGAGAGTGATCCCGCTCTCCCAGCTGAGAGGTGGCTGCGAGAGAAGAGAGTGACCTCACTCTCCCAGCCGATAGGCGGCTGCAAGAGAAGAGAGTGACCTCACTCTCCCAGCCGATAGGCAGCTGCGAGAGGAGAGAGCAAGGCGCAGGGGGTGTAGGAAGGACCTTCTCCAGTGGATCTGTGCCCATACTCCTCTTTTCATTTTGGAAAGGAACCAAGGGGAGTGAGAATCCATGCAGCTCCTGCAGTCTCCTTGGTTCCTTTCCTAAACGGAGAGAGGAGTGCAGGTGCAGATCCTCTGGAGGACCTTCCTGCACCCCTGCCTTGGTCTTCCCTCCTGTAGCTGCCTGTTGACTAAGAGGACACAGACAGAAAGCTGTGAGAACTCAGCTGAGAGAGTGCATGAGGTGCAACTCTATGGTGTGGACTGGATGTGGAAGAGGCTGCAGGCAAACCTAATTAATGAGATGTGGCCATGTGGGCACCCAGTCACCTGGATTCACTCACACAGTGGTCCCACTATGTCCCTGGACTTCACCATGAGTGTTCGATAGGTGGTGGCCCTGGGCAGCCACCTAATACGTGGGTAGGCAGGAACGAATGGTCAGGGCGAATGTGGGCTATTGGGTGAACTCACACATAACTCTGCTAAACTCTGATGTCTGAAAGGTGCCAAAAGCTGTATAATCAGCCCCAGATGACCCTCAGATCGCTGTTGTGTGTGAGTGAGACACTTCGAGTTCTAGCCCCACTTTAAACTCAGATCTGATGAATAGATCAGATCTAAACTTCAGATCAGAATGTAAAGCGGTGCTGGAAATCGGAGTGCCTTACTCACACGCAACAGCAAATCTGGGGATTATCTGGGGCTGATTATACAGCTTCCAGGACACCACGGATATTGGAGTTTAGCAGAGTTACGTGTGTGAGTTCACCCATTAGCAAGTTTGAAAACACCAAAAAACTGCATGGAGTATTGCTATGCCACCTGAGTTAAATGCTTACTTTCTTAGCAACAGTAAACGCCATCAGTGCTGACCTCAGTCCTGAGTGGAGACCACTTCCTTGGGAATAATAATAATTTTATTTATTTATTTATTTATTTTTCATTATTTACCCCGCCTCTCCTGCCTAGGCAGGTCGAGGCGGCTTACAAAAGTCCTATGAATGTCACTATGATGACAGTTGTTGATGGGACTACTCTCCAAAAAAGGGTATGGGGGTTTATAAAGAAATTGCTGTACTATTTGTGTAAGATATTCAGACGTAAATTTACTCTGAGTTAAACGTTCTACTTGTTTATCATTGAAACATATTTAATAGTTTAAATAGTTAATTTTCTTGAAACGAATGTGTTTTCTAACAAGGAAGAAGATAAGTGTGCCACAAATGTAGCTACGGTTCAGAAGAACTGGGTTTTTCCAATTCATGGATCGCATTTTAAGACTAATTTCTGTTGATGAATCATCAAATTTGATTTAAACATATTCTGATTGTGCAAACTCTGATTTCATTCAGTTTGATCAACAAAGCCCTTAAAGAAATCAAAGTTGCATTTTGATTAGTTCAGTCAATTAGATTAGTCTGAGTTAAATAAAAATAAAAATAACTTACACTCTGCAACTTGTGACAACAACTAACAGATCACAAGCTGGTAAATGATCAAATTAAGGAGTACTGAATTTCAAATGTGAAATCAACACATGCTAAATTCCTTAATTCACTAATTATTAAATCAATGATTACTCAGTAAATGATTTAGACAAACTCTGACAGTCTCTTTGAGAACTCTGAGGGATGTGAATTTCCAATCTGATGAATATTCAAATCCCCTTTGTAACAGGGCAGGCTTTGGGTCAAATATTTGCAGGATCAACACTCCCATGAGGTGGCTCATACAGGATCTTTCTCCACCAGTGTCCTTGTCCCCCACCCCAAAGGAAGACATGGACACCATTTTATAGGGAAAACTAGGCTGCACCAATCTTTATTAAAACTAGTCGGGTGGGGAGGGGGCTCTGCCCATCCGGGTCCTGTCAATCGTAACTTTGAAATCACTAAACTATAATAAACTTGCGTGGTCTGATGTTCCTCAGTACCTCAAACTTTCTACCTATAGCTGCTGCAATGTCACACCTGCCCGGCCGCCCCCAGCCATATCAGGAGTCCTTACCTACTGTGACCCAAAGAAGGAAGTGAGGACAGGTCCCCCAAGTCCTGGACCACCTCTCTCTTAGGGCCCCAGAGCCTGCCCCCCCCCCTTCCTGGAGCCAGAGAGACGCCGACCGTCAAGCTCTAGCATTCACTCAGACCCCACCTCTTAAGGAGGTGACCTGGCAGCAGACTATACCTAATTTCTAACGTAATTAACTCGCAGGACCCCTGCCACTAGAGATTGCCAGCCTTTGCTTGGCTATTCTTGACCCCCGACTACCCCAAGAGTTGGGTCAGCATTTCCTGCAAATCCTTGAGATAAATCTCCAACCCTTCGTCCGACAGGTGCACCCCGTCTACCCGGTATAAATTTGACCTGTTGAACCTGATTTCAGGGTATCTAATTATGTAACCACCCATTTCAACCACTAATTTGGCAACTTCTTTGTTACCTTTCCTCCTAGCTCTATCCACTTTACTAGGGAGCACAGCATCTCTCCATCTGATTCTCTCAAGCATCTCAGACCATACTATTACCGTGTTTGGGAGAATCCATCTTGCCATCAGCAAGTCCTTCTTGATGCTGGTGACCAGGTGCAGACCTGTATCAACCGGCAAATTGTTCTCTCCCAAATGAATTATCAGTATGTCTGGATGCGGTTGCTTTGACAAAGCGTGGATAAGTGGCAGGCACTGGGCCCATCTCATCCCACTCCGGCCTTTCCACGTCACATCTGCCAAGTGGCCCAGCCCCAGCTGGATCCCCCAATAAGATTTTCCAGCTCGTCTTCCGGCTCAGTATACGATGCTGTGACCCGCTATCACAATGCTCCGCTGCCGGTGAGGCAGCTCCCTTCCTAGGAAGAATGTGCACATGCTAATTCTCTCGGTCCCCTTCATTAGACTCTACCATACTTCCTGTGACCATTACTAGGTCCTCATGCTCTATAACTGGACCTTTCGAATACAAGAGCGATAGGCCCCAGATTTCCAGTGGCCTATCCCCTTCACTTCTTGCTCAGATAACCCCGCTGCTGCTGCACAGCTAGCGGCGCCAATCCGGAACAAATGGGAGCCAAACACTTCTGATGGTAATTTAAGCCTCTTCAGGGTTTTTCACAGAACTGCTGATAATTGGTACCTGGTGAGCCTAGCACCATTCTCGTGGATGAGTAATTGCGCCGCGCCTTTAGGGCGCACCTCCATATACTTTCGAGCGCCCTTACAGGGCATAGCTCCACTTCTTCTATCCAAGCCAGCTTTAATCTCTGGCCTAGCCTACGCTGATCAGTTTTGGACCCTCGTATTAACACTTCCAACCCAGCCATCCCAATTTGTACATCTTCTAAGCCCACTACAGGTCCTCTTTGGGAATGAGCCGAAAGAGCTGCTATCTAGCCAACTCAAAGTGCCCCGAAGAAAGCTAGCTTGAAAGAACACTGAAACAGAGTTACCTCAAAACCTGAAAAACATACTGCGGGGAGGTTCTGACATAAGTCCCTGAGTATCGCTGGGGTAATGGGCCGCCTGCCATCGTCCACCCTGGGAGTCTCCCTTTGCCATCCCTCCAGCATTCGCCTAATAAAGAACCCCCCATTTGGGGACTGGAAACCAGCCAACTTGTTATAAAAAGCCAAAGCGGTCAACTTTCCAGAGATTGTCCCAGGCGCCAACCCTTTTCTGCGTAACGCAATAGCGTATTGCAGGGTCTGGGCCTCCATGATTGGGAACTGCAATGCCCACCCCTGAACTTCCCTAAATTTCTGGAACTTCGAAAGTGCCTGCTGGTAAGCTGCTCTTGTTCGGGGGGCCAGTGATCCCTGCACTGCCTGGAACATTGCTACCATCCAGTGTTCCATATCCCCATGGGAAGTTCCTCGGGCTCCTTCCTGGCTTCCAGTGCTAGCTGTCTGAACCACTCCATCTGTTGGCGAGAGAGTGCGTCGGCTATGCCGTTGTTAATGCCCGGCACGTGCCTAGCTGTAAACAACGAGTTATTCCTAAGGCACTGCCTGACAAATGCTCTCACCAACCCCATCACTCTCTTGGAATGGGATGATAGTGAGTTCAGCACGTGTACCACAGTGAGGTTATCACACCAAAACAGGATTATCTTGTTTGCGAACTCCCTTTCCCATATGTGGACGGCTACCAGTATGGGGAATAATTCCAGAAAAGTAAGGTCTCGTGTCCATCCCTCTCGCACCCACTTAACTGGCCATGGGGCTGAGCACCACCTGCCAGCCCAGTACAGCCCGAATCCCAGAGACCCTGCAGAGTCTGATTGCACTTGCAGTTCAGCCTCCATTAGCCACCTCTGCCGCCAGATGCTCACTCCATTAAACTCTTGCAAAAATTGGAGTCATGTTCTTAAATCTTCCTTCATCTCGGCAGAGATCCTAATGTGGCAATGCCTTGGCAGACTGGAGCCCACCCTTTCATAAAGCCTGGATAAGAAGGCCCATCCTGGCGCCACTACCCAGCACACAAAATTCAGGCTGCCTGTTAGTGCCTGTAGCTGCTTAACTGTGGCCTTGGGGTGCACCAAGATGGCCTCGATATCCCTAACTAGGGCATCGAGTTTGTCCCTAGGCAGGCGTGACACTTGTTGATTTGTGTCCAATTCGATGCCTAGAAATGTCAGTACTGTTGCTGGGCCCACGGACTTCTCTGGTGCCAGGGGAACCCCAAGTTCCCCTGCCATAACCTGAAAGTCGCCGAGGGTGTTTCAACACTCTGCTGTCCCTGCCCTTCTGAGGAATAGGAAATCATCAATATAATGCAGAATATATTGAGACCCCGTTCTCCGGTGCGCTAACCATTCCAGCAAGGAGCTGAAACGTTCAAAGGCTGAACATGATATTGAACACCCCATGGGCATTGCCTTTTCGTAATAGTACTGACCTCTGAACTGGAAGCCGAGTAGCCTGAAGCTCTCAGGGTGGACTGGCAGCAGACGGAATGCAGACTTAATGTCTCATTTCACCAGCAGTGCCCCTTTTCCACACTCCCTTGCCATCTCTATTGCCACGTTGAATGACGCATAGCGAACCAAGCAGAGCTCGGGGGGGAGGATGGCATCATTCACCGACAAACTCTTAGGGTGGGAGAGGTGGTGGATGAGGTGGAACTCCCCTTCTTGCTTCTTGGGCACTATGCCTAATGGTGACACATGCAGGTTAGGAAAAGGTAGGGACTCAAATGATCCTGCTATGTGCCCTTCACTAAGTTCTTTTTGAAGCTTGGCAGCCACCAAGTCCTCTCTCCCATCTATTGACTGCAGGTTTTTTACCCACGTCCTTGTCCATGTTAATGTAGCTGGGATGACAAAACCCTCCCTGAAGCTTGAGACTACATAATCCACTTCCTCGACCATTGGGCAAACCCCGAGCGCCTGCTCGAGCACCCTATGGTTGACCAGCGTTGGTGCCTTTTCCTCCCCTGAGAGACTGGCTACCCCCAGCCCCCGGCTTCCCTTGCTGTCTCCCTCTCCCAGTGCCCCGGCACCCTGTTACACTGGATCCCCGGGTTACCCCCTCCGCAATGGGAGCAAGCATGCCTAAAATGGCACGTGGAGTGGGCACAACCCCCAGACCCGTTGAAATCCCAACAGGTCCCCCCCTTTTGACTGTTACAGTGCCCACCTTCCTGAAAGGGGTTACTCACGGGGACCACTCTGCCTCTTGCCAGAGTATGGCCACTCTCGGTCCTGTGTGTCCCTACTACACTGGACATACACTCCAGCCATAAGTCTGGGGCGTATAAGTCCCACTTAATGCCCATAGTAATTGCTGCCCGTTTCCTAAAGCCCTCATTGTAGCAGAGCCATGCGTCCGGGCTCCCGGTATTGTATCCCCTTCGCATGATGTCCCAGTATTTAATCAACTCGGCGGCTCTATCTGGCGCCACCTTGACCATGACCCCCATCAAAACTGAGAAGGCAGCTGACCAATTGGTCCAATTCCTATCCACCTTTGGGTGCTTAAACCTCTCCTTTTCCTTCTACTTCTTGGTGGAGTTGGGGTCAGGTTCTGTGTACAATAATAAAAAAAAATATCGACATATTCCCCCTTCCATATTTTGTCTCGTGTATGTTGGGCCAAATGTGCCTCAACTGGTGCTCCCACAGCCACCCAGGTCCCTGGTTCCCTACGGGTCGTTGCTGCCTGCATCACCTTTCTCAGGCATGCTGAGCACGATCCCCCATCCTGTCCGATTTCCTCTCTATTCTGTTTGCCCTGTACTCCTGCCTCTAGGTTCCTCTGGGAAACCTCCCCCCCATCTCCTGTGGGGACCATGGCACCCAGGACCCCACCCATCCAAGCTGCCTGCCCCCAGTCTGACCTGCTTGGGCATGCTGCTTCCTGTGTCCCCTTCTTGCCCGCATTGGCACCAGTTACAATGCAGGCACGTACCTGGCCCTTCACGGCTGGTGCCAGCAGCCTCATTTAATGGGGGGTCCTCCACGACCTGTGTTGGCAAGGCGTTCTGGCTCCTAGGCCGTGGCGTTGCCAGGACAGCTTCCTCGGCCACGCTCCGCGCTCAAGTAGCCTGCCAAGTCACTTTCAGGTGCCTTCCTTCTGCTAGGTCTGCGGCTCTCTCCTTCAGTGTTGTGAAGCACCCCATAAACCTGTTCAATGTCTCCAAAACTGCAGTGAGCTGGTCTCCTCATGCCTGCTGTGTGGGTGGTTCTTCTTCTTTGACCCTGTCGGGAGGCAAGTGGCGCCTCCCCCTCCACCTGTGCAGTGAGGGAGGCCTTACCGGGGGGTGCCCGGTTGACTCCCTGGGAACCCGACCATGAGCCCTCAGGCTGGACCCCTCGGAGGGGGTGGCTGACTTCATGGGGTCCCCATCCCCATTCCCTCAGTTTCCTCCCTGAACCTGGCTGTCAGCTGCACCGTCCATGTGCTAGCCCGAGTCGCAGCCCTGGGCTCTTCCCCTTGTCCAGTGCTACTGTCGTTGTGAGTGGTGCCACCACTAACCCTGCTTTGCCTTTCACCCTGTGCTTGCCCCTTGGGCGGTAATGTGTCTCCTTAACCCTGCTCCTCAGCCTGTATACCTTCCTCCCCTGTGTTGTCTTGGGTGGCATTTCCCGGTCTTACACTAGCTTCCTCAAAGGTTTGGACCTGCCCATTATTTTCCAGGCTGCTCAGAACTCCTTCGCACTCACTCATTCAAGCCTGGAGGGACTCAAGCACCTCCTCGACCCTTTTTACCAGGGCCTTCTTCGCGGGGCCCTTACCCTTCCTTCCCCTGCTCTCCTTTGCCATCCCTAAGGCTAGAAGGGGGCCTCAATCCACTGGCCCTCTTTAAGTCCTGGCAGCTACCCCCGGGGGGGTGGAAATTACTAGCATGGTGCCCGCGCACCGCCAGTTCCTTGTTTAATGTATGCCTGCATCGCCCACCACCCCTGTACTGGGCAGGGGGGGGGCTGACCGACCTTGAAGGGGAGGGGGGAGCTCAATGGGCCTCCCTTATTTCCAACCTGTGTGCTTCTACAAGGCCTGGAGTGGTGGTGGTGGTGGGGATCCCTTCTCTCCACTCCCCCACAGCCTTACCGGTCCTAAAACCACAGCTCCTTAATGCAGTCGATATTCCTGCTGCAAGGGTGGGTCACAACAACGTCCCCTGACACTCACTCTGGTATCCACTGCCTCGTGGAAACCCGACCGCCCTGCTCCCTCCGACCACGATGTTGTCACGTTGCTGACCAGGGGCGGAATGGCGGGTTCCGTGCCTGGGGCCAAGATGGCGGCCGCGAAATTCCAACTCTCGCAGGACTTCACCTCTGACCACGTTCCTTCTACGCTGTGCATCCACCGCCCTATGTGCTTCCTTTCAACATAAGGGGAGGGGAGGAACAAATACCACCACCGGCAAGCTGCTACCCATTCCGGGGAGGGCCATGCAGCGATGGGGGCTTTATTCACAGTGCTCTATATCAAAGTCTGTCACCATTAAATATACAACCACAGTCCATCCATTGAGGTCTCTCACTCTGGCTGGGCACAAGCCCTCCTAAAGTCAGGCACTTCCCCATACACAATCCCCTGGTTACCTTCTTCTTTCCCTTTAATTGGACAACTGCTCTCCTGGTCTCTCTGGCCAGGCACAATCTCTCCTGCAGCCACCTACGAGACAGAGCTCTTCCTGGCTCATGCCTCTCCTGCAACTGAACTTCCAAGCTCCTTTTGCATTCCCAGGCTGGTCTGACCACACCCAAACCCCACTGGCCTCAATTAGCCAGTTAGGCTCTCCACTCCTACAGGCTTACACAGCTGACTCTTACCTAGGTGCTGTCCCATGCCTTGTGCTTTTGCCCTAAATGTTGGGTCTTCTCTGGTAGCTGTAGTCAACTATAGGCTCACAGAATGAATTGAATAAACATTCTGTTTTTCTTTGTCAGCATTTTACTCTTATTTCCCACTAGCCACCTCCAGTCCCTTTCTTTGACCATTGCAACTATTATTTTTTTTGCATGGACACGACCAACGAATCACACAAATGCAAATGCTGGGTAAAATGGGCAGCTTTATTGAATTACAGCAGGTGGCCCCTAACTTTGGGCTCACCAGTCATCGCCTTCGGCATCTCCTCCTGAGTGTGCCTTCTGCAGATGCTTAAGATATAGGGATGTGCACCAGGGCTCCATGTTGGGTTTTTTTCATTTTATGTTATCCTTTTCATTGTTAAAATGTGTCATTTTCATTTTTGTTAATAATGAAAAAAAAATATCGGTGTCGGTACCGATTTCAAACTAAAATTTTGGTTTTGGTATCATTATTGGTATACACAAAATATCTCTCTATATACACACACACACACACACACAATCTAAGCTAAACCTAACCTATGTATAATACAAAATACTCCTATCCTATAATCCTAATATATATAATAAAACAGCCTAGTATCTAAATATCTAATCTCTTTATATACAACTAATATCTATATCTATATAATATATGAACATGGGCAGAGAGTCAGGGGAAGGGAAAAGGAAAATTCAGAGGTATATCCACTATCTCTAATCTATGTCTATTCTATATCTATCATCTAATACATATATCTAAACTATACTACCTATCTCTAGATTTGCTGATATATGGTGAATGGTGGAAGCCAAACCATTCAATAAATATTTTGATTTTTTAATATTTTTTTACCTGTCTCTCTCTATATGTACAGGGGGAAAGAGGCAGGGGAAGGAAAAAGGTAAAATGTAAGGGTAAGGAATAAGGATTGGAAAGGTAAAGTGGTAGGGATATGTATGGGAGGATTTTTAGTGCAAGCACCAGCAGATTCTGCAAATACACCCTGACAGAGCAATAGGTAACACAGAATCAGAGTCAAGCCATCCAGCCCTGCAGTACAAAGGATTGCAGTGCCCTCCACAAGAGCTCCCCTGATTGGTTCTGGGAGGCAGGAAGCATTGAGCAATCACAAGCTGCCATTCAACTGCCTGGGAACTGCTTGCGCTGCTTATTGGTCAGCAATGACACCCATCAGGTCTTTCCCCTCCCATCACAGGCCCAGTTCAAGAGTTCAACACTGTTTCTGGCTCTGAGATATCTGCTCCCTCCTCCCCTCACCACATTTCCCTCCAAAAAACACCTGCCAGGCTGCTAGGCAATAACAAAATCAATAACGACTTTCCTTATTGTTACTGATTTTGTTATTGCAATAACAATAACCAAAACGTCAAATTTTGTTTTCATTATTGATATAACAAAAATGACATGTACACCCCTGTTAAGATAACAATATACAACAGGCCCTCTGGGCATCCCTTGTGCCAAATATCAGCAAGTGGAACCATGGACATTTCTTGGAATGCAGGCAGGCAATACCAGCCTTTCCTGGGACACTGCTAGCCAGGCCAGCAGGTTCCCAGACCTAAAACAGGTTGTACGATGAGGGGGATGCAGGTGACAGGTAAGTGACCTAGGCCCTGTCCAAAGGAGTCCAAGCCGGCCCCCACAAATCCGTCACCTGCTGAAGGGCAGGAGTGTTGCTCCTCTTACAATTGAACTGCACTCTTTCTTATCACTGCCCTGCTCTAGCACTAGCATCCTAGATTGTAAGCCCCTTGGGGCAGGGACTTGTCTGTAACGTGCCGCTTCTCAGTGCCAGCCATATTTCTGGCACTGTCTAAATCAGGGGTGGGCAACCTTTTCCCTCCAGGGGGCCACTATGAAAGGTTACACAAGCTCCGAGGGCCGCAGAGAGGTTGGGGCGGGGGTACTTAAGGGATGCATTAAAGGAAAAGAGGGCCCAAATCCTGGATTTGTGCCATGGAACTGTCCCCTGTCCTTGTTTGCATGCCCTCATCTCCGATTCCTTCCCTTGAGATCACTTTTTCAGTGATTGGAGGGAAAAACTGGTACCAAGGCGATCCAGGAAGTGGAAAGGGGCCACATAAAAACTTGCTGCGGGCTGCATTTGGCCCTCGGGCCTGAGGTTCCCCACCCCTGGTCTAAATTATGCATATAATAATAATAATTAATAATAATTAATAATTAACAACAACACTGTTCAAAGTTCATTTATTAAGCGTCGCCTGAGGCCATTGCAGTACAAATATACAAACTCATACAATAATCACAAACACAGGGAACAGTGACAGGATTCTTATCTCTAAACAATAAAACAAGTTTGATTTAAAATCAATATGCAGAGTAACAACTAATGACCATGGTACTCTGTATCCCGGAAGATACCTTAACTCTCAGTACAACCCATTGACATTTAGTCAATGTATACCATAAAATGTGTCCTCCAAGTTTAGCCTTAGCACAATACAAAGGACCCAAACCTCCCCTAGCCCCCCACAGCTCTAATAATAAGACCAGCTAATCATAATCTTAAAAATATCAACCTATAACTGATATATTGTTACAGACATTTAGTTGATCATAATCTCCACATGAGCGATCTCACCACCCGTCCATCCTCCTTCCATCTAGAGGGCTAGCTAAGATGGGTTTACTATTCAATTTTTTTTGCCTAGCATGGGCCTGCTGTAACATGCCAGGTGCTTAATGGTATTGGTGTCAACAGAGTTCAGTAATATATCCAGGAGGGCATCCTCCGATCTCCCTGGGTATTTTGCTAGGAGGGAATCCAGGTATTTCCCCCTAGCATCATCATACATATGGCAGTGAAGAATCATATGTCCTGGTGTTTCCACTGTCAAATTGTCAAATGGGCAGATTCTCTCCAAAAAAGGGATCCCCCTCCTTCTTCCCTCCAAAACCTGTGAGGGCAGAGCGTTGACCTTGCCTGAAAAATCAGGTGCTTTGCCCTCAAGGATATGGGTGCTGTAAGATAAGCAGCCATCTGGCACATTGGCGGAACCCAATCAGAGTATGCCTTTAGATGGACTGAGCTATGAAGTTTTCCTAATTCCTCCTGATGATAGATGTCCTCTGCTCGGGTTAAAATTTCTTTTCTAAGTACAACTGAGGGTTTATGAGCTAAATAATTCTTTGGAATTCCCATAATTCTGCAGGTGCCCCTCAACCTTTCTGAACCATGGACTAACATGGGGATCTTTCAGAAGCTCAATCAGACGGTCTTTAACCTAGCCCAAAATTTGAGTGCCATTTCCGTGGCTATCTGCTGCCAACTTTGTCTTAGTTTACATCTAACTGCCGCATGTGGCGTACCCACTGGAACTCCCAGAAGGCTTACCAAAAACTTTGATTGAGTTACATTTAATTTTTGCTTTAGATGTGGAGCCCATACCTCTGCCCCATACAGCGGGTGGGCTCTAATTTTGGCATTAAAAACTCGAATAGCAGTCTCTATCGGGGTTTTATTTTGCCGGTTGAGAAGTTTTGTAATAGCTAAGGCAGGGCCTTTAATTGCAGAGATTGCTCTTGAGATATGTACCCTCCATGCCGCTGACTGATGGAAATAAAGTCCTAGATATTTGAAGGTAGATACCTGCTGTAACAGCTGGCCTCTAATATCCCATGTTTGGACCCTTCTCTTATTGGTAAAAACAACAATCTTTGACTTATCAAAGTTGAGTGTCAGCCGATTGATCTCACAAAAGCTGGAAAATAAATTCAGCTGCGGCTTGAGTCCAATCCTGGTGTACGAGAGCAAAACCACATCATCAGCGTAGCAAAAGCAGTCAACTGGTCTGGCTGCAAGTTTTGGAGGAAAACAAGACGGGACTGCTACCTCAGAAATAAATTGATTGATATAAAAATTAAAAAGCGCCAGAGCAAGAATACATCTCTGTTTTACACCCAGGGAAGTTTTAATCAGCAGAGTGACATGACCCTGATGATCAACTTTTACCATAAGCGCAGTATCTGAGTGTAACGCATGGATAAGATCTAATCAGAGTTGCATATACAGAATAAAAGATTAAAGTTAATAAACAAGCTACTTGTCACACTGATCATTTTTAATAATAATATTAGGAAATAGCTTTGTACTATGCACTTTATTAACTAAGTCCCTTGAGAACTCACCAGAGCCAGAATTAAGGTACTTGTGAGCATCTTCAAAAAATTATCCAAGGGTCACTCGTCAAAAGGTCACCACAAAAAACCAACCAACCAAATCTGGTAAATTGACCTAGAACAGCCTATTGTGCTCTCCTAATGAAGTCCATCAATTGTTACTTTCTTTACAGGATTGCCCCTCTAATTGGACAAATCTTAATATCTCATTAGATACCTCCAGTTTCCAGGGGTTGTGTTAAAAATATGATCAACAAACCATATTGGGAACAGTGTCCCATTAGCAACCTTAAAAACTGGACTTCAGATTTTCAGCCCTTTTAAAATGATGAGACCAATCCAAGATGCATGCACATATGCAAACATCACACGCATGCACCACACATATGGGGTGCACGTGTATCACACAGCACATGCATGCACCACACAAGCATCATATGCACACCCCAGTCACGCATGGTATACATGCATTGCACATGGTTCACAAGATGAACACGGTGCTTGTCTGCACCTTGAATTTCGACCTTCGACCCCCATTTGAGAGCAGGAGAAAGTAGGGCTTGTTAGGATATTGGGTGATAAGCAATCTATACTACGATGAGGCCTCTCAGAATCTGGCCTGAGATGAGGTCTTAACTCTCCAAGACCAAATCAGAGGCTATTTTCAGAGGTCAGAAATGAAGCTGTGTCAGATCCAGGAAATCAGAGGCCAAGGGATGAAAGTCCAGGGATTGGTACTGAGGGTCAGAGCCAGAGAAGCAGCAACAGCACAAAGGAGGAAGAGAAGGTGAACAGGTTGGGGGTCAAAGGAAAGACTGAAAACTGGGTGTAGGTGAAACAGGGTGGCAGGTGGAGGCAGTCCAGCTCAGAATCAAGTCATGGGCTGGATCAGGAGTGAGGTATTGGGTAGAAGTGGAATTTGGTCAGGATTAAGGTGAGGGATGGGCCAGGAGCACAGGTTATTCTTTGAGGAGATCCGCAATTCTCACTGATAGGATATCTTGCTGTGCACCATAAACTTATTTGTCAGCAATTTCCAGACAGTTTGCCTGGAACAATCTAGAAGGGAGTTGAGGCTCGACCTTAGAGCTCCTTTCCCTCCCTCCTCTGCATGGGCTTTCAATCTTGAGAGAGGAGGGAAGATCAAACGAGGAAGTGGAGCCTCCCCACCTCAGTTCCTTCCAACCGCCTTTGGCATTAGGAACGCTCCTCTGCTTATTTTTTAGCTCTTGTCAGAAAGAAAAAAAAATCTTATTCTTCATTAGATTAAATAGTTTTTGGTTTTAGTTAGGTAGTTCGTCCTTAATCAGGGCTTCCCACCCTTTGGTGGTGCCAACCATCACATTTTAGCAATGTCAAAGAGATTGGGTTTTAAGACGTGTCTCTCGTGTCCTGCCATGATGAGGGGGATGCAGGGGGCAGGCAAATGACCTAGGCCCTGTCTGAAGGATTCTGAAGCTGATCCCCCACAAATACACCACTCGCTGAAGGGCAGGAGCGTTCTCTCTCCATCACCGACCACACTGACAAGTGGGGTGTCTGGAGGAGTCCCATGAGTGCAAGGCTTGTGTTGCCCTCTCTACCTGGGCAACAAAAGACTGCATGCTGTGGCTTTGGGACATTTTGACTAAAAGCAACGAATTACTTATCCATCACATATGATTACCAGCATTGGTTGTAGGCCCAGACTGCCTCTATATTAGATCCTCCCCAGCTAGCAGCTCTGCAGAATGAGGGTGCCCAAGTGGTACAATTCCAACTCACCTCATCCATGCACATAGCTGAATCTGTGATTCGCAACATTGCCTCAACAGACATGATCAGGAGGCATGCATGGCTGAGGTCCACTGCACTCACACCAGAGAACAAGACCAGGATAGAGGATCTGTCATTCAATTGTGTTGGCCTCTGCAAAAATCAACCAATGAGACACTGGTCAAGATTAAGGTGACCTGTCATACAGCCAGATCAGCAGGGTAGTCTGGCTATTAAGGTATTCCAGCGTTAAAGAGGAGGTATTATTTCATGCAGGCCTCCTACTCCTACTGCCCAAAGGCCTTGTCTTTATCCCAGAATAGACGACTGCAGCTACAGCAACAACAGCCTCCCCGCCAGCCTAGAAAACAGTTCATGAAACCAAAAATGAGAAACAGGTTTTAATTCAGTTTAGGTCTCATGTTTAGTGAACTTGAGGTCAAGAAAGAGCATCACCAGCCATTTATCTTTTCCAACCACCCGACCACTTTTTTCCTGCATGAGTAAGCATCACCACCGATAGGTGGGTCAGAGACATTATCCAACATGGCTATGCCATTCAATTTGAAGACTCCTCCCCCCTCCCAATTTCCCAATCCCCATTCCTGTAGGGACCCATCTCAAAAGACAAAGCTTCTAGAGGAGATTGTCTCCTTACTTCACAAAGGAGTGATAGAGGAAGTCCCAACATCTGAATAATATGCTGGTTTGTACTCCAGATACTTTGTGGTCCCCAAATGAGATGGAGGTCTCCATCTAGATTAAAGACAAATACATTTGTGAAAGTTAAATTTTAGAATGGTTACATTTCAATCTATTCCCCACACTTTGAAGAAGAATTCATGGTTGGCCTCTCTCACCCTCAAGCATGCTTATATTCATATATCTATTCAACTTTCTCACAGAAAATTCTTATATTACATTATAGATGGCCTTCACTACCAATACATAGTTCTGCCCTTTGGTCTCACAACTTCCCCAGAAGGCTTCAATAAGTGTGTTGCTGTCATGGCTTCAGAACTCAGAAAACAAGGCATACGAGTCTTCTTATATTTTGACAATTTGATTCCTCATGGCAGACTCTGAGCATCACCTCCATCGTGAAACTGGCACCACCAATAACTCCTTTTTGGTCAGCCTATGCCTAGTTATAAACTGGGGAAAGTTTAGTCTCCCCAACAATATTCCCTTCATAGGATCTGTCATAACCACCACAGGGGGGGAAACTGTGTATTGGTAATGGAGGCCTCATCAAAAGCATCTATTCTTTCCCCATCCAAGTCACCCTGTGTGCTACTTCTTGATATTTCAAGGCCTATGAGCCTCAGCTACAGTGACAGTCCACTAGCACAGCTCCACATTCATCTGTTACAATACTGGCTTCGTACTGTCTGCATTCTCACTGTACATTCAATATCCAGGAAGATCACCATCCCGTAAGACATCAGAACCTTGTTATGATGATAGCTACGGTCACATTATGTGCTGAGACACATGCCATTTTACCTTCTATAACAGTAATAACAGACATCTCCTTGACAGGATAGGGAGCCCACATAGGTATTCTCATGGCACATGGTAAATGGACCTCAGAGGAATTAGAGCTCCACAGCAACATCTGGAGATGAGAGCTATCAGATGGGGCCATAAGGCGCTTGCTCCTCACATACAGCACTCCATCATACAGGTTGTGGCAGACAGCTCATCAACCATGTGGTACTTCAGTCACCAGGAAGGTGCAAGATCATCCACACAGTCAGCAGAAGCAGAGGAACTTTGGCATTGGTGTGTTCACCAGTGGGTCATGCCCCTAGCCATCCACCTGGCTGGTCACTCCAACACAAATGCCAACAAACTCAGCAGAATGGGGGAGAATTCTCATGAATGGAGCCTCCACATGGAGGTGTTGAGTGATCTCTTTCAAAGATGGGGCCAAACATAGGTCAACCTTTTTGCCATAGCAGACAATGCAAAACTTCAATTTTTTTGGCAGAAGAGCAGGATACAACTTGCACTTCCTCTTGAATGCATTATTTATTCCATGGAACACTGCTTTCATGCATGCTTTCCCGCCATACCCCCCTCCTTCAGAAAGTGATATACAAGACAAGGAGAAAGAGGGCCCACATGATTCTGGTCACCTCTTCATGGCCCAGTTAACCATGGTTCCCTATCTTGGGAAACCTAGTGAACCAGTCCTTTCTCCTACCACTTCACAGAAATCTCCTAACTTGCCAATAGGGGTCGATATGATATCCCCTACAGCAAGTTGCCATGAAATCAAAAAGGAGGAATGTTGCAGGTGTAACAGATACATCAGGATTCTGCACATCTGACTGAGAACCTTAACTCTCTACATCTCTCCCTCTGCTCCATAGTGCCTGATTTTTCACTTGCAGTTCCAACTATTGTTCAGAATGTGTGAAAGCCTTCATCTAAGGGCTGAATAACCTACACAACAAAGTGGAAGTGCTTCTCATTCAGATGTGCAGAATCCTGATGTATCTATTACACCTGCAACATTCCTCCTTTTTTATTTCATCCTTGAACGTCCATTTAGTGGCTGTTTCAGCACATCTACAACCTGTGGATGGAAAGCAGGCTATCTCTCATCCTCTACTCCAAGCCTTCTGGAAGGGTCTTCTGAATACCTTCCCAAGAGTGGTACACCCAATCCCCCAATGAGATGTCAGTTTGGTCCTCACCAAGTTTATGGCTCCTCTGTTTGAGCCCATGGCAACTTGCTGTAGGGAATATCTCAGTTTCAAACTGGTTTTGTTAGCGGTCTTGACCTCAGCTTGACAGGTTAGTGAACTGGCAGCTTTAGGAACATCGCCATTCTACTTAGGCTGTTTTCACACAAGACACTCTCCACCCACTACCCACCCACACCCACCCATACATGTTACAGGGCACCCATAGGTAAAGAGCACACAACATTGCAGCCCTGCAACATGTATAGTGGGTGGGTAGTGGCAGGTGGAGAGCGTCTTGTGTGAAAATGGCCTTAGTCTTCCACAGAGGCAAAGTGAACTTGCTGACCCCTTGTTCATCCCTAAAGTGGTCACCCTGTTCCATGTTAACCAAACTATTTCTCTACCCATTTCCCCTCAAACCTCATTCATCCCCTGAGGAATCAGCACTCCACTCACTGGATTTAAAGGGCTCTATTATTATTTTTAGCTTTATTGCACTAAGTCATAGCTTCAGATGTTCTCTTTCTTCTCCAATGGAGCTCAATCCATAGGGGTCCAAGTCTCTTTCCAAAGAATCTCAAAGTGGATACTTCAATGCATTCACACGAGTGTTACACAGTTGCTGGACCTGCCTCAGGGCCTTAAAGCTCAGTTGCTGCTTTTATGACCACCTTTCACAGCATCCCCGTTATCAACATTTGTACCTTTTCCTATTCCAAGCACAACACTCTGGATTTAGTGACACACAGGGACTCAAGCCTCAGGAGAACTGTGTTTTGCTCTTTTTTCCCCCAACAACCGTTTCCTGCACCCACCTCTGGTAAGTGCACAACTGGTTATTACTCTCCCATAAGTGAGAATCACGAGGCTCCTTGAAGAAGAAATTTAGGTAATTAGGTTACTAACCAGTAGCAAAGTTTTTCTGAGAACTCCATGTATTCTCACTACCCACCTGTCCTTCTTTTCTAGCTTGGAATACATGATTTCACTGTCCTCTTGAGTAGGGGTTGCTGCTACAGAAGGTAGTTGCTGCTCAGAAGGTACTGAGGAAGGAAGGGTCTGGCTCCTCCTTTTATCTTCCCTCTTCTTGCGAGATCAAAAGCCCATGAAGAGGAGGGAGGAGAGACAGGGAGGGAGTGCTAAGGTAGAGCCTTGACTCCCTTCTGGATTGTTCCAGGCAATCTACTTGGAAACTGCTGACAAATAGGAGTTTCCAATTATCTGCAGAGCAGGAAGACATCCCATCAGTGAGAATACATGGAGCTCTCTCAAAGAACTTTGTTACTTGTAAGTAACAAAAATTTCTACACTCAGCCTAAGTACTGAATACCTCGAGGGGGGGGGGTAGCCCCTAAAGGAGTTTCTGGGGCAACCTAAAGGAGTCCGCTAGAAACCTCAGCAGCCAGTCAGATGGCTGGCCACTCTCGAGTTCCTTTGACTGGGAGGACCAAGAACACTCTCAGACATGCCCCCATCCCCCGTGCACATATTCTGGCTGCGGGAGGAAATGCGCAGGCAGGATATGCGCAGGGATTGGCTGGTCTGAAAGCCCCCCCCCCCCGGCAGAGACATGCAGGGATGCGGATCAGGAAATCAAGCTCTGTATCCCTGCGCGTCTCTGCTGGCAAAGCTGGCGGGGGGCAGGCTTTCAGATCAGCCAATCCCCACCCATATCCTGGCTGTGCATTTTCCCCCTGCAGCCAGAATATGCGCGCGGGGTGGGGGGCATGTCTGAAAGTGGCCTTAGTAGGTTGATTGCTGGTTCAGGACATCAAGTTTGTACATTCAACCTGTCTGGGTCTGACTCTGCAACCTTGACAGGACCAAAGGAAGGAGCAGCAAGCACATAAACATCTGGGTTGTTGTTGGACTGCTGCCTGGGTGCAGACAGTGAGATGAGAGCCCCTTTGGCACCTAATAAAGACAGCCACCACTTGGCTACTAGTCAGCTGGTGAACAGCTTGAAGCAGGTCCAACTCACCCATCCTCTTTTACTGATCAATGTGGGCATAAACTGATAGCCCATGTTGGGCCTGAGAGAGAACCTCCCTTGGCTGTTGGAACTGGAGAATAAGAGATGAGTGTTGTTCACCCTTTTTGCGGTACCGCAAATTTATTTATTTATTTATTTTCCAGAATTTATATCCCACTCTTTCTGCCATAGGCAGCCCAGAGTGCTAACAACAATAATTTTTTTTATAAATATTAAATATAGGTTTTAAACACCTTAAAACATAATGGTCATAAAACAGGGAAAAAGCCTATGCCACCCACCCCATCCCCACCGACCCGTACCCCTCTCCCTTGCCAAATGCCTGACAGAACAGCCAGGTCTTACACTTCCTATGGAAGGCCGGGAGGTCCGGGGGCAGACAGACCCCCACGGGGAGGGAATTCCAAAGGCATGGCGTGGTCACCGAGAATGCCCTATTCTGCGTGCCCCCCCCGGGAAACCCAGGGGACCTCCAACACAGCGCCCCCGGATGACCGCATGGGCTGATCTAGAACCCGGGGAGTGAGGCGGTCTCACATCCAAAGGTATCCAATTACAGCGTGAGGGAAAGGAGTTGGCAATGGCCATAGAAGGCTGGAGTGGGCAGTTGCTGGGCCCAAACCTTGAGGGGAAGGAGGGATGACATTACCTGCAACAGTAAGGAAGTCTGAGAACAGGATCACATTCATTTTGCCTACCTCTGATGCATTGTGGGCACTGTTGCAATCCCTGCGTAGGGAGAGGTGCTGGGGAAGACTGGAGTGAAGGCAAGGCCCCTAGAGAACAATCGTGGTGGAGGGAATCCTAAGTCAATTCTACTGACATACATCTTTACACACACCTTAAAGTGCTGGTCTTTCAATCTTCTGGATTTACAAGTCCACAAGTAAGTTGTCGTCGCACCAGTTCCCACCCCCTCAAACAAGACAGGACACAAGGTTGGATTTACATGGCCGCACCCTTTATTATCCAATTACAAACAGCCGAATAGGTGAGGGGGTGACATCGCCTATTGCGATTACGGGTCCAGTATCAACCATAACCATCAACTTCAACAGAAGGGGCTGTGAAATACCTTCACCAGCCTCTTCAACAATAAAACACGTCTCCCCTTCGTCCAGCGCTGAGGGCGCGGCCAAAGGGGACATTGTCCGTCCGGACATGAGTAAGGATTGAGGTGCCTGTCAGTGGGAGGCCTTACAATGCCCTGCCACTTTCCCTGACACCCTTCTCCCAGGGAAACCAACACCCCCGCGTGCCATACCCTGCACCGCGTTACGCGTGGCTTCCCCATCCCTTAAGGAGATGACTCCTAATTTTCTTATCCTATTTTAAACGATACTGGACCCCCGCCAGGGTGCGACAATTTCCGTTACACCAATGAAAACTAAGCGAAGCACACCACCAAGTAATGGCGAGCCAAATTGACAACCTTATACTGTAAGGAAGGCGAAAAAACAAGTAGGCCCACTGACCAATGTATACTTGCCAAAAATTCCTTCCTGGCCCATTCTAATGCAACCGAAAAAACCACAGTATAAGGGGAGGGCAGGTGGGTGCTTCTCCTTTCCCCACTCCTCCTAGAGTGAGCAGGGAGAGCCTGGAACGCTGCTGATTGCCCCACGTGACTGCAGGGGCCAATCAGCAGCTCTATCATTTTCGCGTGTTCTGCAAGGGTTGCTAGGCAACCCATTGCAAACTGGCCTCAGTCCTTGCAAGCTCTGTGCAGCCTCTGCAAGCAGCAGCTGCACCATTTAACCCCCAGCGCTCCTAGGAGAGGGGGGAGGGAGTTTATGGGGCGAGACAACCCCCCACCGCCTGAATTTTCGGCGGAGGGTATTCTGGGTGCATTCTTCACACACACACTGCCCTGAGGCAGTCTAAAGTACCCGCAGCTGTAGACATGATGGGTTGCCATGGAAACCAAGTGACCACAGCTGTCTGGAGCAAAGCAGTTTACCAGGAGAACCTTTTACACACAAAACTTCTGGGTGAAGTTCTATGCAGAAGTTCAAAGAGCCAGCTGTCTAAGATCTGGGTGAGTGATTTAGACACACAGAAAGTTCAGGCTGTAACAGCAAACATACAGGAGAAATGTGTGTGTAAAAACACCCATAGTGTGCATAGTAGGCACTGGATATTTTATTTTTGACTGGATATCAGTTAATCAAAGAGCTAGGGCTTCAGCCCTGCGTGCAATGGCGTAGCAAGTCTGGGGCAGGCCCAGGCTCACATCCCAATTATGGCAAACCCAAGGGTAAGGGGCGGGGTCTTCCTAAGTGGCAGCCCTCTCAAGCCTCTGGCCAGCCTCAGTCTGGGACTGCAAGGTTGTGGCTAACTTCCAGTGAGATTCCCTAGAGGGGCACCAGCCCCACTAAGAAGGAAGTTTTAAGAGTCAATGGGACCAGCACCCTACTCCTGCCGATTATGAAAACTTCCTTCTTGATGCAGCCCTTTGCAAGTGGCTTGAGCATGCTAGAACATTTTCAGAGTGGGTGGGAACAGTCTTGGCCCTGCTTAGAGTGGCAATACCTCCCCTTTAAAAGATTATGCTTCTGAAAAATACATGTTGCAGGGCTGCATTGGTTCCAGTGCAGCCCTGCACCATGCATTTTTCAGAAGCGTCCTCTTTTAAAGGGGAGGTATGGCCACCCTAGTCCTGTTTCCCCCTGTCCACTCTGAAAATGTCATAGTGGTACTCAAGCCCACTTGTAGAGGAGTCCAGGGTCTAGGCTTAATGCAGCCCCCTTGTTCCATGGTACCTAGGTTCCTAATTTTGTATTGGCTTTCCTTCTGGGTGGTAGCAATGACACTTAAAATCCTGCAAAAACAATACTAGCCCTGAGTATACACATTAGCAAACCTGTTTGTTCAGTTTCTCTTCTCTTGAAAGAGATGGGCAGTGCGGATTTCTTCCTTGAAGACACTTTCTGGAGAACACACACCTAAAAAAAGGTAACATTGATTTTTTTCTTCCCTAGGGTCCTCAATCTATACATGAGTCCTTTGACCGTGTATCCTAATGTTTGCCTTCAGCAGAGTCCAAACAAACTAGGAACACCAGAACCTTTAGAGAAATAAATACCACAAATGAGAGCAAGAGCTTTATTTTGTTGATCTTCTTTTTGCTATGGAATTTCATGTTGAGCATGGCAGAAATCTTTCGCTGGAGGTAGATGAAAGCAAACTGGCTCTTAAAAGTACTTTGTAATGTATTTGCAAATGCCTATTCTTGTGAAGAAAGGGGGAGGAAACACATAGATTTGAAAGGAAAAAGTCAGATGCAACTAATAAATGTTTTAAGATACAAAGAGAGATTTTTCTGGTAAACAGGTTTCAGTCAAAAGATCCACTGTCATAAAGGTATAAATCATCCTTTTTTAAAATACAAAATCTACCCTTTTGTCCATTTCTAAGAGTTTTATATTTCCCCCTGTTCTCGGTCTCCCTTACTCTGTTTCTGTGACATTCTTAGTATATCTTTTGACTGAACTTTTATCAGTCTTCTTTTTTTGGTCTGCATTTATTTTTGCTCCATCTGTCTTATCTGAATTTTTAAAAAAGAATTTCCTATTTCACAGTAGATCTGGCCCACTGCTAATCTTGTGATAGATCCTAGTCACTGGTCTTTCTTAGCTTGTGGCTCTGACTGGAATTTTAGCAGGAGTTTAAGAAACGTATTTATTTATTTTTATTTATTTCATCGATTTATATCCCGCCCCTCCTGAAAACAGCTCGGGGTGGCTTACAGTTACATAGGTTGCAAGACCATTTAGCTGATACGCTGTGTTCAGAGCCTCAGTCATCCAGCAAGGGGGCTATTGTTTGGAGTACTGGCCTAGAATGACAATTAAAAGATTTTTTCTCTCAATTTGTCTGTTTTAATGGTAGCTTTATCAGACAAGGACATAGATTACTGAAAAGACTCACTGTACAAACAAAAGGATATAATTTAGCATGGAGCTGCATTGCAGCTGCTTTATACGACTGAATTGTGACAAGGATGCTTTCAGTCTTAAAATGAAAGTGACATATTCTGACATTGGGTATGACAAATAACAGGCACAACCTTTCATGGAGAGATTAATTATGTGGAGAGTTTGATGCTTAGCCTGCTCAAGAAGTAATAACCTAAAGTGTGTCCACCATGTTGGTCCCAGGTATGAGACAGACAAGAGGCAAAGAAGTTAAAATGATGCATTATATTTCAGTGTATGCAAGATTTTGAGCTTCACAGAGCTTTTAATCAGAAAAAGAAGGAGTTCTGTGAAGTTCAAGTACTTGCACACAGTCACTGACAGAAGCTGGTCTAGTAAAAGGAAGGTATTATCATAAGTACTTTGCACCTTGTATCTCTCAAGAATTGGCAGGCAAATCTACAAAAAAAATGGTGTTGGACTTAGCAAGAATAAACTAGAGAGCATGCACGCTTTTAAAATGTATTGATCATGTTTATTGCAGTGATGTCTAAGGACCGCAGGAAGGGGTTATATTCTTGCTAAGATCACCAATGATCTTCTTGTGGCTAAATCCAACCGCCTTTACTCTGTTCTTGTCCTCCTTGATATCTCTGCTGCCTTTGACACTGTTGACCACTCGTTCCTGCTTGAATTGCTCCACTCCCTTGATTCCGGGACTCTGTCCTTGACTGGTTCTCCTCCTACTTTTCTGACCGCTGCTTCAATGTATCTGTTCCTAACTTCTCCCCCTCCTCCTCCCTACCCCTCTCAGTCGGGGTTCCCCAAGGCTCCGTCCTTGGCCTGCTTCTCTTCTCTATCTACACCCAATCTCTAGGCAAACTCATTGCCTCCCACGGCTTCCAATACCACCTATACGCTGACGACACTCAACTCTATCTCTCCACTCCTTCCTTCTCCCCCTCCCCCTCTGTTCAAGCTCGTCTCACCAACTGTCTCTCTGATATCTCCACCTGGATGTCTCAACACCAACTCAAGCTGAACATGGCGAAAACTAAACTCCTGATCTTCCCTCCCAGTCCTTCCTCTTCCTCTTCCCTGTCCATTGCCATTGATGGGGTCTCCATCCTCCCTGTCCCCCAAGCTCGCAGCTTGGGCTTCATCTTCGACTCACATCTTACCTTGAAACCCTACATTGACTCCATTGCCGAATCGTGCCATTTCTTCCTCCACAACATTGCCAAGATTTGCCCTTTTCTGTCTGTCTCCTCTGCCAAAATGCTCATCCACACCCTAGTCATCTCACACCTTGACTACTGTAACCTCCTCCTCACTGGCCTTCCCCGCTCCCACCTTTCTCCCCTTATCTCTGTTCAAAACTCTGCTGTCGGGATCATCCACCTAACTCGTCGTTTTGACCACGTGCGGCTTCTCCTCTCCTCTCTCCACTGGCTCCCTCTTCCTGAGCGTATTTTGCACAAGCTCCTCATTTTTGCCTACAAAACCCTTCACAACCTTGCTCCCCCCTACCTCTATGCCCTGAACTCCCTCCATACCCCTGTTTGAGCACTCCGCTCCTCTTCCAGGTACATTTCTGGCACTATATAAATGCTTATAATAATAATAATTAATAATTAATAATGTAATCACAAAATAATGGACAGTGCTTGACCCAAACAGCTCATTGTCAGGGACCTGTGTTTGCTGCATTTTCCAGTGGGAAAAACAGTGAACATGGGCCCCTGCATGTAGTCTGAAGAGGCAAGACAGACACAGAGGAGGGGGAAAGGATGGAACTTACATATAGAAAGAGCTATTTGGTTTCTTTCTTTCTTTCATTCTTTCTTTCTTTCTTTCTTTCTTTCTTTCTTTCTTTCTTTCTTCTCTAATAGGAGAATCTTTGTGGGTATTAGACCGAGAGGAAAAGAACTGAGGGAAGGCAGAGAATAAGGAAGGAAGGACGAGAAGGTGGGAAAATTGAGGTGAAGAGGTTATGGTGAAATGTCCCTTTAAGGGAAGCAGAAAATGCTCCTGGATCTGCTTGAAACGGACTGGAGGAATTTGAGTCTGTGCAGTTTTGTTGTTTTAATAAAGTCTGTTAAGCTGAAACCTTGTGGAGTCAGTGCTCACTGTCTTTAGTGAACCGAGAAAGGCTACAAAGTTGATGTGAAGGGATGGGACCAGAAGCCAATTAGCATATGAGAGAGAATGCTTCATAGTAAAACCCACAGAAACCACCCTGATGACATCACTAGTGCCCCCAACAATCCTTGTTGCCTCTTGTTCCGCAGCTGGGAGTTCTCTCTAGTTCCAGGCTCAAGTCTTTGCTCCACCACATAAGGTTGGAGCAGGAGTGCGTACACTGCATGGGTTCTAGGAACCCCCGAGAGGATGGGGCCTTGCATAGCTTGTCACCTCTATGCAGTTCATTGTTGACAGATCCTGGGGATAGGGGGAAAGATGGTCTCTTCTGCTCTTAGGCTGAGAGTTCTCTCTGGCACTTACTGTCATTTATTGTAAGTTACAGAGCAGGCAAAAAATGGGAAAGATTGATCTTTCTGGGGAGTGAATGTCACTTTGTTACTGGTTTATTGTGGAAAGGAAACTGATGAATGTATCTCCCCTGAATGCGTTGTAAAGGGAAAACTCATTCAAATCCAGAACAGCTCAGAGGCAACCGCAACTTCCTAGTAAGGGTGACATGCACATTTTTGCATCTGATCATGGTCCAAAATCTTCCTCCCTTCACCAGCAATTGTGTCTTAGACCACAGATCCTAGCTGGTAACCTTTGCACTGCCTAATCTGCCAGGAGCAACAAGCAAGTTCAAGAAGAGGTAAATGTAGGAAGTGTTATGTTACATGCACAGGGGAAGCTTAACTATGTAAATTAGATGGAATATCAGTGTTCTAATATGCTTGAAACCTGAACCATCTGAGGTTTCCAGAATCCTGAGTCATCTCAGCAGGCATTGGCCATGGTACAGTTAAGCCTGTGCTTTCTCTCCTGAACTACATACCTTCTGGGTGCTTACTGGGAGCAGAAATCCTTTCTGGCATTAGGGGACTATATTCTTTCAATTGCTTTCTGTTCCAAATACCCTGGTTCTTCTGACTCTCTAAAATAGTTACATGTTTTAAATGGATTTTGGATGGATTTTTTTATATGCGTGAAGAATTTTATTTTAAAAAGGACAGTAAACAAAGATCAAATAGCAAAGAATTGATTAATAAGGGCATTGGCTCACTTTGCTTTCCTGCTAAGTGACGGCAAAAAGGACAGGAGCTGGCAGGAGATCCATCTGTAGCAAGGGCAAGGAAAGTCAGAGAATAAGTAAGCAAAAACGCTTGGAGGGAAAAGTACTATGAAAGGGATTTCCAAATCATTTTTTCCTTGCTCCAAAAGCAAGGAAGAGTCACACACACAGTTCTATTATATCAGCTCAGTGAGGATTACAAATATTCTTCCCATCCAGATTACATAAGATTAATTTATTATTATTATTATTACTTTATTTATGTATTTATTTATTTATTAATCTATTACAAGAGTGTGCCTGACACAGAACAGTTGCAAGTAGAGACAGGTCCCTGCCCTTAAAGGCTTACAATCTAGCATGCCCAAAGGTGGTGAGCCAAAGCAGAATGGAAGACAGGAAGAGACAGGTAGCTTCATGAGGTTGAGCAGTTGCAAGCAAACATGCTTAACAGAGTTAAGAGAGGAGAGGGATTCTGAAGGTTAAGACACTTCAGAGAGAAGCATCAGTGAGGGTGAGGAACTAGGGAAATCTTTACGGAAGAGGTAGATTTTAAAGAGGGTTTTGAAGGTTAGGGAGGAGAAAGCAGAGTGGATGTGTCTGGCCAGGGATAGAGTTTGAGACATGAGGAAAGGGGTGAAGACAATTTAGGAAGCAGAAGGCTTTGGGGCAGATGAGGGTGGTGGCAGAGGAGAAGCAGGAGAAAATAATAAGGCTGAAATGAAATTTCACCCTGCAGGAAAATCTTGTTGGGAACAGGCCTCTTGATGACATTTTCCCAGTTGAGAATCTTGCAAAAATTGGACGTTCTCATTGCAATTCTCACGAGAGTCTTGAAAACCTTAAAAGATCTTAAAAACACCCTGAACTTGTGCAAATGTCTGCCAGGGTAATTCTGTGCATGCAAAGTCCTTTTCCAAGAGAGTGCGGGTGCCAATTTGGAAAAGGGCAGCTGGTCTGCACATGTGCAGAACAAGCTGCCCTTTTGCAAAATGACACTGACGTGGCTTGCACTACCTTGGAAAGGGGAACAGATTGTCCCCAGTGACCATTTTGCACATGCACAGAGCATTTTTTAGAGTCTTTTAAGAATTCTCAAGATCTCACTAGAGTTGCCAAATAATCTCATTTAGCCCTAGAAAATAGCAGGAAGCCAGGGCAAAAAGATAGGGGTGAGCAAGTCCATGAAGTGGCTTGAGTTGAAGACTAGGACAAGGAGTTTGTGCTAGATGTGAAGGGGTTGAGCATAGGGTTGAACAGGATCAAAGCAGTGGGTAAGGGAGATGACCATGGCAGCAGAGTATTGAACAGAAGTGAGAGGGTCAAGGTGGGAATTTACAAGGCCAGAGATTGTAGGCTCTCGGGCAGGAACCGTGTCTATTTTATTTGTAAAGTGCCAGGTACATCGCTAGTGTTATATAAATGATGATATTATTATTATTATTTTATTTTATTATTAAGAAGGAGGAGGAGGAGGAGGAGGTTGCAGCAGTCACAGTGTGAGAAGACTAGAGCATGGACTAGAGTTTTAAGGAAAGGCCAGATTTTAGCAATTTTATACAGAAAAGAGTGCCAGGACTTACCAACAGAATGATTATGAGATGCATAAGGAAGTATTGCTGTGCATTCGGGTTTAGATAAAACACAAATAAAAACACACAATAACAAAAACCTTCTCTGGTTCCATATTTGAAATATAAACCCTAGGGGTAATTTCAGACATGGCGATACCACGGTCAACCACAGTGAACCACGGTCAATCCCGCGGTGCGGCCAAAGAGCCGTGAACGTCTGATCAGCAGCATCTAGATGTTCACCACGGTCAATTACCCGGAGGAGCCAAAGCCAACCACTTTTCCGGAGGTTGGGACAGGACCATTCCTAGAAGTGTGGTGAAAGTGATTCCCACTGGGAAACTGCCAAGAGTATTTATTTATTTTATTTCGTAGATTTTTATACCGCCCCATCCTGCAATGCAGCTCGGGGCGGTTAACAACAATAAAAATAGTTTTAAAACATTTAAAATACAAATATAAAATATATCAATAAAACAGGGCAGTGTGCAGTCATAAATAAATATATAAGTGGGGGATTAAAAATCACCCCCCCCCTCCCTCCCAAAGGCCTGGGCAAACAGCCAGGTCTTACAGTTCCGCCGAAATGTCAAAAGGCTTGGGGCCAGGCGAGCTTCCTCCGGAAGGGAGTTCCACAGCCGCGGCCCTACCACCGAGAATGCCCGCTCCATCGTGGCCCCCCGCTTAACACGGGGGACCTCCAGGAGGGCACCCCCGGCAGACCGCAGGAGTCGTTCCGGGGCGCGAAGGGCGAGGCGGTCCCTAAGGTAAGAGGGGCCAAGGCCGTATAGGGCTTTATAGATCATTACTAGGACCTTGAACCTGGCCCGGCACACTATCGGCAGCCAGTGCAGCGCTCGGAGCACCGGTGTAATGTGCTCCCGGCGACCCGTCCCCGTAAGAAGACGGGCCGCCGCATTCTGCACCAGCTGCAGCCTCCGGGCCAGGAACAAGGGAAGCCCCACGTAGAGCGCGTTACAGTAGTCGAGTCGCGAGGTGACGAAGGCATGGATGAGGGAGGCCAGGTCCGGGCCAGAGACATACGGACGCAGCCTACGTACCAGATAAAGCTGGCGGAAGGCAGCCTTCGCGACTGCCTCCACCTGCTGCTCCAGCCGCAGGCCTGCGTCCAATATGACCCCCAGACTCCGGACCTGCTGAGCTACAGGGGGGCAAACCCCCCCAATCAGGGGGGCCACCACCCCCTTCGCCCTCCCCACCACCATTACCTCCGTCTTATCTGGGTTGAGTTTCAGTCTGCTCTGTCGCATCCAATCCGCCACGGCCTCCAAACATTGGGATAGCACCGAGACAGCAGGGTCTGGGTCGGTAGAAAACGAGAGGTACAGCTGAGTATCATCAGCATACTGGTGACATCGCACCCCGAACCCTCTCACGACCTCCCCCAAGGGCTGCATATAGATGTTAAATAATAATGGAGACAAGATCGATCCCTGCGGAACGCCACACGGTAAGGCGCGGGGGCTCGATGTTTCTTCCCCCAACACCACCCGTTGGCTCCTCCCCGAGAGGAATGAACGGAACCATTCAAGAACAGTCCCGTCCAGACCCCCCCGGTCACGCAGTCGTCTCAACAGCAGCCCATGGTCCACGGTGTCAAAAGCGGCCGAGAGATCGAGCAGGATGAGAAATGTCGAACATCCCGCATCCATCTCCCGGCGGAGGTCGTCCACCAAGGCCACCAACGCCGTCTCGGTGCCATAGCCGGGGCGGAACCCAGATTGAAACGGGTCAAGGAGCCCGATATTATCTAGATGACCCTGGAGCTGGAGCGCCACTGCCCGCTCAATAACCTTCCCTAAAAAGGGAAGGTTAGAGACAGGTCGGTAGCTGGCGAGCGCGTCTACGTCCAACGATGGTTTTTTCAGCAGGGGGCGCACCACAGCCTCTTTTAAGCAAGGCGACAACCTCCCCTGCCGAAGGGACGCATTCACCACCCTCGCCAGCACCGTCCCCAACGTCTCCCCGGAAGCTTTTATTAACCAGGACGGGCATGGATCTAGTTGACAACACGTGGCCCTCACAGACCCCAGGACATCCACCACATCGGCTGGCGTCACTTCCTGAAACTCACCCCATAAAGATGGACCAGACGGACCCTCCGCCCCCCCGCGCTCTTCCCCTACTGCTATCAACCCAGCGTCGAAATCGGCCTGAATCCGAGCGATCTTGTCTGCGAAGTAGATGACAAACTCCTCACAGCGGGCCCGGGACAAGTCCCCATCCAGGCGGAGGGAGGCCGGACTAACCAGCCCCCGCACCACCCGAAACAGCTCCGCTGGACGCGACTTCGCAGACGCTATGAGGACGGCGAGGAATTCCTTCCTCGCCGTCCTCACAGCCTCCACATAGGACCGCAAATGGGCCCTATGGAGAAGACGATCGGAGACAGACCGAGTCCGACGCCAGCGTCGCTCTAGCCTCCTGCCCACACGCTTCATACACCGCAGCCCCTCAGTAAACCAAGGGGTCCTGCGGTGACGAGACCGAGGCAGAAGGCGCCTCGGAGCCACCCTGTCAATGGCCTCCTCCAGCAAGATGTTCCAATGCCGGACCAGCTCATCCACAGAGTGACCGTCCACATCCAGGGTAAGCTCCCTCAGGACCTCCTGGAACCGCTGGGGTTCCATCAGCCTCCGAGGGCGGACCATCCTAACTGGTCCCTTCCCCTTCTGGAGGGGGCGCGCTAAAAGACCGGCCTGAAGGAGGTAATGGTCCGTCCACGACAAGGGCACCGCTGTCACCTCCCCCACAACCGGACCCCCCGCCTCAAGGCCAGAGCCGAAGATCAGGTCGAGGATATGTCCCCCCACGTGGGTCGGGCAGATCACCTCCTGGGACAAGTTCATAGTTGCCATGGCGGCCATGAACTCCCGCTCCGCCCCAACAAGGCCGGCATCGGCGTGGACGTTGAAGTCCCCCAGAACCAAAGTCCTGGGGGAGCTCAACACCACTAACGACTGATTGCCAACCACCAGGCGGAATCGTAACAAATGATCCCCAGCTGTGGTGAGAGCACGCAGAGTCGCTCCCAGGCAATGCGCAACACAGAGACTGGGGAGGGAGATTTAAAGGTCACACAGCAGCAGGGGAACGTGGTGGGATGGAGAAAGATTGAAGGGAGAGGAGAGCGGACAGTGAGTGAGGCAGGGGGAGGGAGGAGGGCACAGGAGGGCACTGTATGAACAATAAACACGAGGTGTAGCTACAACAGCTGTATTGTCTGCTTCATGGTAGCAGGAAGGGGGGCAGGAGGTCTGCTCGGCTGCGGGCCGGAGACAGGTGGGACCTGCCATGGGGAGGCCCCCATGGTTGTGGGTGGGCACAGGTGCCGGGACGGCTGGTGATGTGACCCTCCAGTGTGGATGGGGAGGGGACCCGGGGACTGGAGGTGGCCCATGGCAGCCCATGGGGGGGAGGGGCTGGGACCGGCCCAGGGTGCCCTTATTGGCCATCCTCGGCTGGCTGCCCCGCCACCAGCTGGCCGGGGGCTGCTCAGCTGTGTCGGTGGACCTTCCCTGGGCTCCTTGTGCAGGCTGTGCTCACCTGCCGACTGATGTGTCCATACAGATGATGCCCCTCCCCTGGGTGCACCTGCGCTCTCGTTCTGGGGGCTCATGCCCTGAGCCTGCATGCACCCACCAATGCAGTCCGCAGATGGTTGCTGTTGTCATCACCTCCCTGCTATTGGTGCTTGCTGGACATTCTGTGCACTCGGTTCCTGCTGCTGTGCTGGGTCCACTCCCCACGCATTGCTTGCTAGCCATACCTTGTTGTGGCCTGCAGCCTTATCATGTGTTCTTGGAGCTCCCCAGCTTCCCTCCCCAGTCCACATGGCATCATGGGGCCCCTCTTTCATTGCTGCGCAGACCCTCTGCCTGCTGGACCATGGCCGGCAGTGCTGCTCCTGGGCTCCCGTGCCCCATATAGCCTGGTGCCCCCCATAGCAGGACCATCCGGGAGACCATGGCCCTATGTAACCTGTGGCATTCCCCGGCCGTGCAACTGCTCCTGTGCTGCCCAGATACCCTCTCTGGTGCCTATGTGAGTCTAAGCTCCTGGATTTGCTACTTCGGCTATGTGGCGAGCGGTAGCACGTGCCGGCCCCACGTGGAGGTTCTTGGCCTCCGTTCCTTTCCTGATGGGCACATTCCATAGATGAGGTGCTGGCGTGGTCCACGGCGAAGACCATGTCTGCTCTCTCAGTCTGTAGTCTAGCCGGGTTCACAACCTGTCTGGAGTAGGGGGGCCCTGCCCTGGCTGTTTCTTTCTTCTTCATCATCCAATGGGCTCATGGCTACCAGCGGTTGTGTGGGGCAGTGTATTACCACCTGTTGGAGCTTGGGCACCTGCCATGGCCCCCTTCTGCTGACTATACCTTATCGGGGCCCACTGGTCTGGACTTGGTGCCGCTGGCTGCTGTGTAGACCTGTGCTGATGTTCAGGTTGGGCTTGGTGGGACAGATCCATTTGAGGCCTACTTCCTCATTGCCCAACATATGGCAAGGCTGGACTACCAGCGGGGCATGCTTCAGTGGCCCCACTACATGCATCTGGTGGGTTAACCGGTCCCAGCTCCCTTCGTGACCCCATGCATCTGGCTGTGAGCCCCCCTGTGTCTTCGGTGTCATGGATGTCAGCCCCACTGTGTTCTCCCAGCACTTACCTGCCAGCTCGGGGCACTGGCCCCTTGCTCCGCGCCATTCCAGCCTCGCGGCTGTTCTGGCTGGTTTGCTTGCCTCCGTTCCGCTTGCCTGTGTCGCTGTGCCCCCTCAATGGGCACCCCCTGTTCTTCACTGCCTGTGGTGTTCCTCTTCATGCCTCCCCCTTTGGCTGGTTCCTGCTGCCTGACACCGCTACCGGCTCTCCCCGTGGTGTGTTCCTCCCTTGCATGGCCCCCACTCACCTGTGTCCGTGCCCTGCCCCCCCGATCCCTGGGTGCCTCCGTGACTGCGTGGGACTTGGGGCCCCTGGACAGCACCTCCTGGCTTCCTCCGGGGTGTGTGTGCATGTGCTTCCCACAGGCTCCTGCTTGCCTGCATCCCCAGCTGTGCTTCTGCATCAGCGAGGGGGATCCTTGACTTCTGAGCCTGCCTTGGACCTCACTGGTTTCTTCTCTGGCTTCTTTGACCTCCCCCTGTGACCCTGCTCCATCCCTGTGGGGATCCCTGTGACTTGGACTGTCTGTGTTGCTGTTGCGTGGCCCAAGCTCCCTGTGCTGTCAGTGGGTTTTTGGGTGCCTTTCACCATGTCCTGGACTGTTCCCAGCCTGGTCCCCCTCCCCTTCCTTGGTCCGGGGCTCCCCCTCCCCCTCCGTGTCCGTGATTCTGTGTGTGTTGACCTTCCCGGAGTGTTCCCCCTTTCCTTCCTCTCCCATTTGGGTGTGTTTGCACCCAGGCATGTGTGTGTACTTTGTGTTCTGCAGTGTCCGTGGCTTCCCTGTGCCTGTTGTGTGTGCCGCCTCAGCTGCTCTTCTTCCTCCTCCCCCTCCCTTCCCATTTCCCTTGTGTGGGCATTTCCTTTTGGCATTTTTGGCTTCCTTTGCCCTCAGTTGGCCATGTCTACCTCTCGCCCTGCCCCAGTGTCTTCTGGGTGTCCTGACTGTAGTCCAGCATCAGCATAACATCTGTTGTGCTGCCCCGGGCCATGGTCTGTCTGTCCATTTCCTTGCCATGGTCCTGCTCCCATCACATCTGTTTGGGGTTTTCATGAACCACGGGAGGGGGCTGGCTGGCTCACCATGGTTGGAAATCCACTGTGGTGACCTGGGAGCATGTAACGTCTGAAATTACCGTAGGTCTATGTATTTGGTATTGAATGAATGCATGGGGCTGTTTGTGCTTACATGCAAATTAGAGCTGACTCTAGCCCTTTGCATATTAACGGTTCACATATATGCTGGGGAGGAAGGGGCACTTTATAGGCTATTTTAAGCAATGTTAATCTCTCTGACCTATAGAGAATTTGTTTCCCTGGGGAAACAATGGTTCCTGACAATAGGAAAACAAAACAATAAACACTGAAGTGGAGTTATTGATTTTTTGGGTCGCTCACCATGATCCGAAAAGATGTAACACGTGTTGCCCTTCAGCCTGCTGGCACTGTTTTTACAATCTGTCCTTTTGAAAATTCACTTCTTTACAGAGGGGAAAGCTTAATTATTGTTCTTTTGGTAAGCTCCTCATTGCATTTTTCCTAAATGTGAATTTAGTAACAGAAAAACTTCAGTCTTACCTATCACCTGATAAGCAGAGAAGATAAAATAATTATTTGGGTCACTCTGGCCATATACACAATCGTGTCTCCATCACTTTATCAAGTTTTCTAGGTACTGACCTTGGTACTTGGAACTTCAGAACTCAGAAATTTGGAACCAGGGAATGGAATCCGTGGTGAATTCCAAGTAAAACCGGGGACCAAGTTTCAGCTCTAGTCAACAGTGTTTACGGTGGCAGGAAGGCAAGCAGGATGAAGATGGAATAGAGGACTTACAGACTTGGCTATATCAGGAGGACATTAATGATCTGAGTAGAGTACTTTCAGTTGAGTTGAGAGGATAGAAGCCAGACTGAAAGAGATCAAGGGATTAATTGGAGGAGACAAAGGGTGTAGGCCGCCTGTTCCAGGAGCTTGGAAGTGAGGAGGGGGAGTGAGACTGGGAGAGAGCAGAGGTATCAAGAGTGGACTTTTTTTTAAAGGGTAATCGAGATAGTGGCAGAAGGAAAGAAACAAGGGTGGGGGGAAGGGGTTGGTGATCTCCAGCAGAGAGGGGACAATGATGGAGGGGAAAGCAATTAGGAGGAAAGAGGAGGTAAGGTCATAGGGGCAAGATAAGAAGTAGCTTGTGCTAAAACTTAAAAGGCGGTGTTATAGTGAGGGTTAATTACATTTTGTGTTTTGATTTGGCACCAGATGCTTAAATGCTGACTACAGACCCAGCTTTGTTGTAGGTCAAAGCCTTATAGAGCTGAACATTACCTTATAAGTGCCGGACACTTAATTTTGTTATTCACACACATATAATGTATGGATTGATGTCTAAATTAGCATGAGCAATAGTAGTTAGCTTAATGCTTTTGGCCCAAGTACAGACTTGTATAAGTTTAGTAGGGAGATTAAAAGTTCAGAAGTTTAAGAGTGTCATCAAGATGCTGACGTAATAAGATGGAAAGTAACTGTTTGGCAATTTGTACCATAAAAAAGGGAAGTTAGTTAGGGAGAATTTTTTTGGTCATGCCATTTACTCATAGGGTGCAATCCAACATCCCCATGCAGTGCGCGCCTACACCAGGCAGAGTTTACTTACACCAACACACACATGTGTATACATGACCTGAGGGCAACAAGCTGCTTGGTGCAATGGTGCATCCCTGCCAATATGACCCCTCCCCGCTGAGCCCACCCACCCTGCAGCCTGGGGGATAGAGCAGGAGCCGTGCCTGCTCCATCCCCTATCCTGCAGGGTGGGTGGGTGTCAAAGTGGGGTAAGGCTGCCCAACGTGAGGTAGCCTGCTGCTGCTCATAGTCCCAGTCCCCATCTGACCTGCCAAGCGGCGAGTTCTGCCACGCAGTGAATTCTGCTGCAGGGCTTTAAGCATTGGGTGCTGCTGACTCTATTCCTGCGCGGCAGTGCTTAATTTATACAAAATGAATTGCTGGGTCCCAAACCTACCTTGCAAGCCACGTCCCTGGCCTTATAAGCCACACTCCCTGCCCTGGAACTTGACAGAACAGGGAAACGAACCCTAGTCTCCAGCTAGGAATTGAATCACTAGACTAACCTGCCTCTCTACAGCTGAATATAAAACAGGAGTTCTTGTGACTGAATCTATATGATGGCCAGCACAGGGGATGGGGCACAGAAGTTATTAATGAAAAGCCCAATAAATCATGCAGTGTTCTACTTGCTTTAATTTCTAACCCTGAAATGGCCAATATCGGCCTTTCCCATTTCTGAGTGCATACTCCTAGTGGGAACCTTTCCCATTGATTAACCCTTGTTCTCCCTTGAATTTAGGCCTCTTTTATACGAACGCAGCGGGCTTGTGCCTGAAAATCATGTGCCTTTGAGAAAGAGCATGGGCGGGTTTAGATGTGCGTGGACGTGCGTTGTCGTGCTCACACCTTTATTTAAAGGCGCAAATGAAAGACCTTGATCATCGAGGTCATATGCAAATAGTACTTATAACTCAACCTGCAAATGGCAAATTGGGTAGTGCATATTTCACGGGCATCCCCATTTTGGAGGGTACTCAACCCTATCCCAGTACTTTCTGTTTTAGCTCTATAGCCAATCAGATTATCTTCCCTATCCATACCCCAGCAGCTCTGCACCCCAAACTCCTTTCACTCTGGGTTGCCCAAACAGGCACACAAATCGGTGCTAATTACTTTTGCCAAAGCTCTGGACTAGCTATTTGACATACGTTGCAAGGGGAATTGAGATACATGGCCAGAGCTGAAGTGGGGCACAATAATCCCGTTATGTGACTGATATAAAATATAAATACCTGCTTCAATTTATTCTGGAATCAGGGAATCACAAAACTGGTTTATGGGCAATTTTGCAATCTTTTTCTCCCTTCCTCTTCCTGACCATATCTTGGTTGCAAACTGATGGTCTTTTCCATTACAATCCCTTCTAGTGTAGTTCTCAAATCCTGTCTCTTTCTCTCGGTTATCTCTCTCCCTCTCTCTCTTTTTTTTTTTATCCATGCAGTGACTTGAAAATGCTTTCCTCCTAGTACATTCTCAGTTGGCTGAGTAGATCCCTAACAGTTCCTGATAAATACTAATCCTTCTCTTCACATGAGCAAGCCTCTTCTGTTTTTTAAGACACTGACTTGTTTGCTCAAAATGCTTTTCATTAACAGTCTCTCAGTCTTTTTCCAGAATCGAAGTCCTTTTTGACTCACTTCTTCCTCTGCTTAGCAGGGTTTTACTAGGTGTCAGAAGCAATTGTTAGTGTGTTCATTTTCCTGTGCAAAGCACCTCTTTCCCCTGCCCCCTCTCCATCTCATCTCAAAGTTCCCCTGCCTTTGTCTCCTTTACTTTCTCTCCTTTTCTCCTCTACTTTCTCTAGTCTCCTTCTCACTGTTCCCTTCACCCACCCACGCTTCTATTTTAGCAGAAGCTCAGAGTCTGAAGGAGAATTGAAATGGTACTGAGCAGTCAGAGTGCTTCTGATCCAATGGCTTAAGTTCTCTCATGACACGAAGGGTAAAAACATACCTCATGCTGGCCCAGTTAGGTCCGGTTTGGCCCAGCTGGGCCAGCGTCACAGCAGCCATCTGTTTACAGCCTTCCAGATGTGGGCTTGGTTCCACTTCCTACCCCAGCTGGGTGGGAGGTGAGAAATGTGTGCCTGGTATGAGCCCACATGGACACGGACACACACCCCTCCAGCCATGCTCATCTAAAAACACCCACTGTCCTCTCAAGTGGTCTTCCTGGAATGCAGTCCTTGCCTGGCTCCAACCCGGTTGGGGTAGAATAGGCAAGCTGGGTGGGAATGTATGTTCCTGGCCTGGGTCCTACCAGCATCCGGGGGTTGGCATGGTGCTGAGTGAGCCATGGCTGCCTGTCATTGTGGGGGGCGAGACAACATCAAGAACATGGCTGATCATCAGCATGTTGCTCCCTGCTCCCCACCCTCCCTCCCCGGCCAGGGGAGGTCATGGGAACATTTGTTCCTGCAGACAGAGTGTACCCGGCTGGGGGAAGCCCTCCTCTCCATACTGTAGGACTGACGTCCCTCCAGGACACCTGTTAACACCCAGTGTTGTTTCCATTGGCCTAAAACAAGAGGGCACCTAATTATGATGACTCAGCAAATGACACAGTACAAGTTGTGGGTACAAATGCCCTTGCTGCCTTTTCCAGAATTTTGTGGGGAGAGCAGAGGGCTCTCCCCATCAAAATATTCCCTATCAGCCAGTTGTAAAGCCCATGACTAGATGGTAAATTTGCTCATAGTGGAGGGATGGGGAGATGATCCCTGGGAAATGTAGTCATTATTTGTCTTTTCATTTAAGCAACCCCTCATAATTGTAGTAACACCTCTCTGCAAAGCATGAAAGCAACGTACATTGCATGTTAAAACATCTTCAAATCTAGCTCCTGAAAGATATATCAAGCATATGGTTTGAGAGATTGTACAGGGAAGGTGGGGGTGGCACTTTCTCTAGGGAAGTATTTCACAAGCATCTGCCTTGTGGAGCAATTGGTTCCATACACACACCTCCCAACAGTTCAAGTGACTAAAGAAGAAAAAGCCCTGACCCCTCAGCCAATAAATACCAGTGCTCAATGTATAAGCTCCGCCCCCTTGTGCACACCTCACAATGCCCCTAGTGCATAAAGAGGGACAGAAGCTCTCCTGCTTATCATTTCACTTAGGGTATTTATAGACAAGCACCACCCCAGACATTACCCACCCACCGCTCGCCCATCATGCGTGTTGCACGGCCACATTGGCATCCTATGCAGCCATGCAACATGCATGATGAGTGGATGATGCATGATGGGTGGGGATGCGCTTGTCTAAAAACACCCTTATTTCTTGTGATTTCATCTTTTCCTCACTAGGTGTTTTTAGATGAGATGCAACCAACGCAGGCCCACCCATCAACCAGCCACCGGACTGCTCATGTTAAGGTGGGGTGAGTGGATGCGTGCTCCTGTGATGCGCACAGCACCCACTCATGGGGCACCAGAGAAAAAGTCAGAGTGCAAGGGAAACCAAAAAGGTGCATGGGGACAGGCGCTCATGCATCCCCTGCCTGTATGAACTGGGGTGCCCACCCATACACTGCCGGCCGCCTCCCTTGGAGTTCTCTAGGAAGCTCTTAAAGAACATGCACTTGAAATACAGCACCATGCTGGCTCAAAGCACAACAGCCCTCCCCGCCCTTATGACACATGAGAGAAGACAGCAGCATCTTGTGTGTCCTGCTCAGTATGTGCCAGTCTGCCGGGACTGCCGATCTTGGGCAGGAAGGGGTTACTGGCTGCTGCAGCCATTTCTATAGCATATGGGCTGTGTGTCAAGGCAGAGGGTAGGAAGTTACTGAGTGTGTGTGTGGGGGGGGCAGCTGCCCATATGAATTGTTCACACAACTGGTCCCTGGTGGTGGGAATGCGTGTAGGGTGCTTGCCCAGTGACTACCTAGGGAGCTGCCTGTTAGAATCCCTCCCCACTCATTCCACATACGTGGCTGTTCCATGGCCATTCTGCTCAGCGGACATGGACCTTCCACTCCTCCAGCCATGCTCATCTAGAAACACCCACTGTCCTCTCAAGTGCTCTTCCTGGGATGCAACCAGGAAAGAGGTGTCTGAGATTTGAATACTGGCTCCCCCCTCCCCCTTTCTCTTGAAAGAAGAACTTTGATCCCTGAAAGAGGAACAGTGGGATTTAGCACCCAAAGAAGGACTGTCCCTCCTAAATAGTAGGGACTGTTGGGAGGCACGTCATATGGAAAGGGATACAATGTGCTCTTTTTATATTAACCACAGGGTTACGGCCTTTCTGATGATGGGATTGTAACAAAGGGCTCCCACCAAATAACCAAATAGCCAGCATTCCACATGTATCTAGCTCAGTGATTTATCAACATATATTTAAACTTTTTTGGGTCAATGCAGCATATTCTAATGGCTTGCTAGGTTTAGTGAGGCGTTGGGGCAAGTCCAATTATTGGGCTCCATAATAAACAGGATGGGGAGATAGGGTGGAGGGCAGGGAGAGGCTAGGCTGTCACAGAAGGAGGCTAAGGCACGGGGGAGAGGGAGTGCAGTGAGACACTGGGTGGGGACCACTTAATGGGGAGGAGGGGGAAGTGAGGCACTGAAGCAGACTGGGACTTGGGGGATGCTGGCTATTGGAGGTGAGGCACAGGAAAGGTGAGGCAGTGGCGATGGGGTGGCAGCCACTGACAGACATGGCACCGGCTCCTGACTCACAGAGGAAGGTGCAGGCATCTCCAGAAGAGATAAAACAGGGCATTTTGAAGTCCCAAGGGCTAGGGTTACCATACCTCCCCTTTAAAAGAGGACACATGAAAAATACATATTGCAGGGCTGTACTGGAACCAATACAGTCCTTCAACATGTATTTTTCAGAAGCATCCTCTTTTAAAGGGGAGGTATGTTAAACCCTACCAGGAGCTGACCCTACTGGGCCTCTGTAAAAGCTTTGGCCCTGGGGCAGTGGCCCCACTTGCCCTACATGGAGCTATGCCATTGGCCTACTCTGTTAATGTGTTAATACTCTTTCTGTGCCTGATCTAATCTGGTATGAGCGTGTGTCAGTCTAACACAGCAGGGCCTGGCTCTGTAGTTCAAGCTATAAGCAATCCTGTTTTAAGCCCTGGGACACGCTGGTTCAGTGTGTTAGACAAGTTGGCAGGTGACACAAAAGCACACACAAATGGTTGCAGGATTAGAAACTGAGATTGAAATTACTAGGACAATTTATAACTTTCAATAGCCTCAGCCCTAATGCAATGCTCCTTTTCCTCCTCGTAAATAATAAGTTTTCGAAAGTGCCTGAATACACTTTGCTCAAATTTTCTAATATAAAGAAAGAGACGGAGCAGGAAACATTTCAAACCAGAATGTGAATAATTCAGAAAGTGATGAGCATGTGGAAACTGTAATGGAATACTTTGCGAATTTCATTGTAGAGTGCTTCTAGGAGCTTACTAAATAACGGTGATTGCAACAGATCCTTTGTATTGGAGGCTGTGTTAAATATTATATAAATAGAGAGGACATTTTGTAGTACCCCTTTGCTACAGATACAGAGGCAGGTTAGCAATATTACTTGATGATCGTAGTGTTTATTGCGGAAAAGCAGAGACTGCTAATGGTGATGGAAACACATTTTGAAGAGGATTAGACAAATGATTGCAAGTGTAATGCATGTCTATAGTTAGAAAAATGAGTTCATCTGTGTGTTTAAGTGGCCATTAGAGGCATTTTGTCTGCAGGGTGTTTGTTAGGTATCATTTTTCTTGCTTTAGATGTAGGACTATGTGTTCTCACATATTAGATCTCGAAAGGCTGAAATCTGACAAGTGTGTTTGCTGTATCACATGCAGGTAACATATGGAGTCAACTGGTTACTTTGAGCAGAAAAAAACATTTACTTTTCATTTAAAGCTGGTTTTGACAAAGCGTTATTTTAATGTAGTTAAGTCACTTTTACTCCTGAAATGTTCACATGTCAGGAGCTCTAAACCAAAGTTATCAGAGCAGGCTGTATCTACCCTGGGGCAACCCTGCTGGGGGAGCTCTGGAACATCCCAGAGCAGTACTGGCAGAGCAGGCCGACCAAACCCAGGGTACAGGCCCAAAGTGGGGCAGCGGTCCATCTAGTGCATAGACCCATGCTGCTGCGCCGCTTCCAACTGTCTGTTGCCTGGACAACGCTATAGCATTGTAGATGCTCTAGTCCGCAACTCTATGGTGTGTTTGGAGGCACTGGGCAGGTAGCAGGCAGACTGCAGACTAGAGAGCCTGCTGGGTTCATCTGATCCAGATCCTGGCATGGCTAGGGGACGGTGGACTTAAGGGTGCTCCCCCATAACAGCAGCCTACATCCATCTGAAAACACCCATTGTTTGTTAATGACCATTTAGGGGAGATTGCGATGTAACAATATCTGTTTGCAACTGCAGTAAGAAGGGTAGTGCAGTACTTACTCTAGGGATGGGCGAACGCGGTTTGGAAGTTCAGAGTTCGGATCGAACTCGACCAGTTTGGTCGACCGAACTGAACTTCTGAACCAAACTCGATTTTTGAACTGAACCGAATTTCCGAATTCGGCTCTGTTCGCCCATCCCTAAAAGATAATATTCCATTTAGTTCAATGGGGTTTGAATTTCCGAACTTTGTTCGAAAGTTCGGAGTTTGGACCGAACTTGAATAGTTTGGTCGACCGAACTGAATTTCCGAACTGAACCGAACCGAATTTCCAAACTCGGTTCTGTTCACCCACCCCTACTTACTTCAGTTTAATAAAATCAAAGTAGTTATCTTAGTTTAACAAATCTATGAAAATCTATGAAATAAACATTGTTTGTCAGAACTTGTCGTAACAGATAAGATGATTTGGGGAAATGAAGAGAAACCAGTTCAGATGATATCTTCTATTGGTGCAGCAACTTTTAGTGAGAGTGTGCAAGCTTTTGGGCCTCACAGGACCTTTCCTCAGGCATGTAAGAAGTCAGAACTATGGTCTGAGCAAATGTAGGACTATATATATATAAGGCCCTTTTCAAATGGGCCGTGGTGGGTGGGGGGGATGGATGTACACCTGCGATGGGTGGAGGTGGGTGTGCAGCCATTCCTATGGGCACGCATCCATCTCCACCCACCTTCACCCATCTCCAAGCACAGAGCAACTGGCATTGGAACCCATTGCTCCATGCATGGGTGATGATAGAGATGGGTGGACGTGGGTGGAGTGCAGGAGCATGCATGCCCCCCCCCCGACTGCGGGTGCTGTTCCCATAGACGCTCCCCCCCACCGCCTCCCCACCAAGGGTGGTGTTTGCATGGGCACCCCTCCCCACCACACGTGTACAGTGGGAGGGGGAGGGACACCAGTGTGAAAAGGGCCTAAGAAAGCAATGACTTGAGAGGGAATGTCTGAACCATAGATTTTCAGACATTGAAAACCAATTGCCTCTGCCCCACCCCCAAAGGTTTGGGGTGGTAGGCTCTTTGCCGTGCCTGCCTGGGATAGGAGATGGGACACGGCGGGGATGTTCGTTGTGCCGCCGGGGCTGCAAGCCCCAGGGCGGGAAGGTGGCCGCGCTGGAGTGCTGGGAGAGTTAGAACCCTGCCTGGGTTGCCTGGGTAGCCCCGGCAGCTGTAATTGGATGAGGGGGACAACATGGTCCCCAGTCAACAGGGAAGAGCTCAGACTCCACGGATCACCAGCTCCAGCCTCAGTTGTAGACTGGAGCAGAACGGGAGAGCAGCACTACCAGGTGCTGCAAGAGCCCGCCCCCTCAATCTTTGCCGAGTGAATACGTGCCCAGTGATGGACAAAGACAGAAGGAAGGCCCCCGCCCCTGTGAATAAGCGGCGGCACGGGCCCAAGAAAGGGAACCAGGTGACACGGTTGGAGCCAGGGAAACCCCAGGAACAGCAAGGCCAGAGGCGACCCCCCCCCTGCAAAGGGAGCAGGCGTTGTTGGGCTCAGAGCTCCCAGGTGCATTGGTTAAGGGGGTAGGAGGAGGGGTGGATGCCCCCCTATATGACAGACTGGTGGGCTGTGAGGCTCTGTTGCAAGTTCTCGCAGCTGGAGGGCCAGGTGGGTCGGGGGATCAGGCCATGACTTGACCCTCTCTGCCGCCTGACCCTCCATCTGCTAGCCAGGAGAGTGACCCTCGAGGCAAGGGAAGTGGCCTGGTGCAGACTGGCCTGAGGTGGGGAGGCAGAAATATTGCATCCCCGCTTGATATCTTGATGACCCGGGCCTGTTTAGGAGGGCACCCGTGAGGGGATCCTGTGGGCAGCAAAGCAATCCCTGTGAGGCTGGTATTTCGGGAGTGATGCCCCCCCCCCATGGGCCCCAGGGTCCAGGGGCCTCATGGGCCAAGGGCAGGAAGGTTGGTCGGTGGCACAGGTGACCAGGGGGCCTGATACCATGGACCCCCAGGCTTGGCCCACCCAGAAGGCCCCCTTCGGTAGGGGACAGAAGGGCACTGCGGTGGCCTTAGCTGCGTCCCCCTCTTGGGGCAGGGAAGAGGAGCCCCATTTGTTTTCTTGCAGGGACGTGCACCTACAGGCAACACAAGGGGATACTCACCCGGAACTGCAAAGAGGGGAAGGAGACGATCTCCGCCAGAGGATCGAGGAGATTGAGCGTGCAATTCAATTGTTGGTGCAGCAGCATGCCCCATAAACCTTGGCCCAGCAGGAGCCACCCCCCCACGTGAGTGGGCAACATAATCCAGGTGAGGTGGTGGCCCTCCCACCAGGGGCGGTGGGGGTAGGCTCCAGGTTTTTAATCCCTGCGGGGTCAGCGGCTACGGGTGGTCTTGGCCAGACTCCTGGCACCTCGGGGGAGGCAAGTCGAACTCAATTGCTGTGGTGGAATGGGGTATGGGTGCCAGTTATTTTACCACCACCCCTCCCATGGGTGGTGGCGGCTACCCCCAGCAACCAATTCCCCCTGGAGGGCAGCTGGGTAGGCCTTCTGCTCTGGGGTGGGGGTGGGGGAGGTTCTCCAAGTTTGTGCCCTGGCTGCTGCTCTACCTGGGCAGGCTTTTGCGCTCCCAGGCATGGTGCCCCATGCATGGGAACCTACCAGACAGCCCCCCCCCGCGGGGGGAGGGTAGAGTAACTGGTCCAATTGGACTGTGGCCTTCTCTATTTACCACGAGGTAATGATTCAGGCATTTCCTGACCGCTATGCCGATCTACTCAAATTATTATTATTATTATTATTATTATTAACAAATTATTATTATTATTATTATTAACAAACATTTATATAGCGCCAGCAGTGTACATGGCACTTTACAAAGTAATAAAATAGACACGGTCCCTGCCCCTAGGGCTTACAATCTGAG